>JBBIGC010000131.1:20213229-20223635 GCA_037576955.1 Lepidarchus adonis
TTTAATCCATGATGACATAGTGTGTTACTAATAGTAAACTTTGTAACTGTGGTCCCAGCTGTCTTCAGGTCATTGACAAGTTCCCCCGTGTAGTTCTGTGTTGTTTCCTCACCATTCTAAAGATCTTTTGTACCCCACAAGGTGAAATTTTGCATGGAGCCTCAGGTTGAGGGAACTTGCCAGTGATTCCATTTTCTAATAATTGCTCCAACAGTTGATCTTTTCTCACCAAGCTGCTGCCTATTGTAGATCAGCTCATCCCAGTCTTGTGCAGGTGTACAATCTTGTCACTGGTGTCATTAGACAGCGCTTTGGTCTTGGCCATAGTGGAGTTTGGAGTGTGACTGTTTGAGGTTGTGGACAGGTGTCATTTATACAGATAACGAGTACAAACAGGTGCCATTAATATAGGTAACAAGTGGAGAATAGAAGAGCTTCTTGAAGAAGAAGTTGTAGGTCTGTTGCTTGTTTATAGGTGCCCAAATACTTATTTTCCACCATAATTTGCAAATAAATTATTTAAAAATCAGACAATGTGATTTTCTGGATTTTTTTTCTCATTTTGTCTCTCACAGTTGAGCTAAAGTTATGATGAAAATTACAGGCCTCTCTCATCTTTTTAAGTGGGAGAACTTGCACAATTGGTTGCTGACTAAATACTTTTTTGCCCCACTGTATTTTAAGTTTTCATTATTCAAAGTGTACAATATTTAAGACGGTGCAAGGAAATGTAGAATTTACAACTGCAATTCCAAAAGTTGCAAAACAGAATGCAAAGATTAGCAAAAATGTTAACTTTATTCACAATTTACATAGAAAACACATCAAATGTTGAAAGTACTATTACATAAATAATATTAGCTCATTTTGAAATTGATGGTAACAACACATCCCCAAAAAGTTGGAACAGGGCAACAAGGGCTGGAAAAGTAAAGTGGTAGAAGGACATTTTGCAACTAATTAGAAATAGTTCAATAGCATGACTGAGTATAAAAAGTGTATCTTAACGAGGCAGAATCTGTCAGACAATGACCTGCATCTATAAATTGTCAAAAAGTAAAGTTCCTAAACTTATAATTGAGAAGACTTTGAATATCTAATCATCTACAGCACATAATATCATCAACAGATTCAGAGAATCTGGAGAATTATGTGTGCGAGGGACAAGAGTGAAAATCAATATTGGATATTTGATTTGTCAGAAAGTATGGAGTGGATTAGTGCTTAAGGAACTGGCAGCTTGCAAATGCAGAACAGACACCGTCAATGCTGAAAGGTAGATCCTCATTTTAGTGAAACATATGCTCCCATCTAGAGAACCTCTTGTTGCGCATTTCAGCAAGACAATGCTTAACTGCATACTGCATCTATTACAACAGTATGGCTTTGAAGTAGAAGAACCTGAGTGTTGCACTGAACAGTTGAAGAGTACAACATTTCTCTCCCAGAAGTCCAGCAACTTGTCTCCTCAGTTCCCAAACATTTATAGACAGTTGTTTAAAAAGAGGGGTTGCTACACAGTGCTAAACATGGCCTTGTCCCAACATATTGAGACTTGTTGCTAACATCAAATATTACATATAAGCATTACATTTGCCCACTCCAGACAGGCAAAATGCAAGATGTGTCCCAAATCCCACATGCTTTTCTAATGGTTGTGTATTTCTCAAACACAAAGTGTAGTAGTATGTAATTTGGGATGCAGCCATATTTTAGCCACCCCCAGTTGCATGCCTGTGCCTACTCACAGCTCATTGGTCAATCTGTCTTTACTGAAGGAAGGACTACAGTTAGGGGCAGCCTGAGCAATGACAGACATGTTCCTTAGCCAATCAGTGCGCTGGCAGGACAAAATCAGAGAAGCTTTGGCAAAATGACACTTACAGGTAATAATGCACCTTGCCACCCTTCTGCAAGTGTTACACTATGCCTGAATAAATGCACTTATCTTGTTTTGAAAGTGCCATAATGCTGGGATGACAAATGAAAATGCCCCCACCATTTGTACAGAAAGAAATTTGCACACTTTTTAAAAATATTTATTGCCAGGACATTCTGATTTTCAGTACTGGCTATTCCACAACCCCAAAAGCTAGCATTTATTGATGAATCAACTGGGATTTTATAGATACTGCTACAGAGCAGTAGAATTTGCTGATATTATATATCAGAAAATGTTTGTGTTTTTGTTTTTATAGCTGCAGTTAAAGCAGTGCATGCAGGCCAACTTGGGCCAACAGAGCCTCAACTTGGGCCAAAAGAGCCTCAACTTGGGACAATAGGGCCTCAACTTGGGCCAACAGAGCCTCAACTTGGGTCAAAAGAGCCTCAACTTGGGACAATAGGGCCTCAACTTGGGCCAACAGAGCCTCAACTTGGGCCAATAGAGCCTCAACTTGGGCCAACAGAGCCTCCATTTGGGCCAACAGAGCCTCAAATTGGGCCAACAGAGCCTCAACTTGGGCCAACAGAGCCTCAACTTGCGCCAAAAGGAGCCTCAACTTGAGCCAAAAGAGCCTCAACTTGGGCCAACAGAGCCTCAACTTGGGCCGACAGAGCCTCAACTTGGGCCAACAGGGCCTGAACTTGAGCCAACAGAGCCTCAACTTGAGCCAACAGAGCCCCAACTTGGGCCAATAGAGCCTCAACTTGGGCCAACAGAGCCTCAACTTGGGCCAACAGGGCCTGAACTTGAGCCATCAGAGCCTCAACTTGGGCCAATAGAGTCTCAACTTGGGCCAATAGAGCCTCAACTTGGGCCAACAGAGCCTGAACTAGAGTATGACCCAAGCGGTCACAGGTTTGGCCTCAGTTTATCCATTGCCTATTGCTTTGCACTAGAGTTACTTCAGAAGAAACATAACTCACTGTGACTGAAAACGTCATCTAAATCCCATACTTGAGGAAACAGTCTCATGTTGACTCAAGGTCTCATTAACCCTGTCCATCTTCCCCGGGCTTACAGTGTGGCAGCATAGGGATTGTTCTGGCATTGCTGGGCTATTCTGGAGCCTGTCTACTTTCTAAGTTTACAGGGTTTTACGTGAGCTGGAGGGCTATTGTTCTGGTTCAGGCGTCAGGGTTTCAGAGAGAGGTTGGGTGGGGGGTGGTCTTGTCACTGTCAAAACGTTGACGAAAATAGACAAACAGCTGTAGGTGCTCATATCTGAGTTATGTGTTCGAGTGTGTGTGTAGTGGGAAAAGATGTTGCGGGACAGGAGATCAGCCCTATCGCAATGCAGACGGGCCCAGGACTGGAGCCGAGGGGTGGGGGCGATGGTACTGGCATGTCCCTGGTGTGAGACACTCGCTAAAAGACTGATTAGCTCACATTATTGCTAACCCTGGGGGTGGGCTGGCCTGTAAGCTGGAGATTACAGCTCCTAGCGATAGCCTAAGTTAAACAGACTCAGTCGCTCACTCTCTCTCTCACACACACACAGCACAGTACAGTGATTGATTGAGGTGCATGAGGAGCTGCCAAGGGCTTTGAATGGAGATCAGGGAGAGAAATTAAGCTAAAACTTTAATTCGGATAAACAAATCAGGGATGGGAATCAAAAGCCTGGGGGCTGGGTGATGCCCTGCAGGAGTCAAATGCTACCGGCAACTGTGGTGTGCATAAATCTTGTACAGGATTGAGCAAAGAGCTTGTGCAATCACTATCTCTTTATTGGCCTGAGAAAAGGATTAATTAGCATGCATGCGTTTGGGGTGCACATTTAAATATGTTTTTTTAACATGAAAGAGAACACAATAAACAGCTCTGTGCCAGATTTTTGGCCTCTGTGGGATTAATTCAGTGTGTGATAATCTAAGACAACTGTACAGCTCCATGAACTGAGCTCCAAACCCAAGTTCTAGGAAGCCTTGCCACAGCTGGGTAATTCCAACACTTAGACCAGTGATTCCTGGGATGAGATCTGGCATCTAGTTTAAAATTTCAAGCAACAAAGAGACAAAAAGAAGAAAAAAAACCCCCTAAAACGCATTTCTAACTTGTTACAAAACGTTTTCTGTACATTTTTTGTTAGTTTTGGTCGTCTTCTTAAATGCATTGTGGAAAAAAAATGAAAAATTAAGCTGCCCTAAAATCTGGAGCCCAGTAACTTTTAAGTCCAGTATTTTTAGATTAAAACCTTTTTTGGTGCATTTTTCTATCCCGTTTCATCATCCATGTTTTCAGTTTCTAAATGGTGTAAGTAAACCTTGGATTCCGGTCTGTATTCCATCATCATATGTATTATTAATCTTAATAATATATTATTATCTTAATATATTATTAATATTATTAAAGTGTGAAGACTAAAGCACAAGCTCCCCATCACTAGTTCTACTAAGCCTTCTAAAGAAAACAACCATACCATATAAATTCTGCCCTTTTTTGTATTTTTTTATGTGCAAATTCATCAAAAACATATTACAGATGTCATTTAAGTAAGTTTTGATTGACTAGTATCTCCTCCTGTTTTAAAACAATACAAAAACAACTGGAATTCATTGTTTTTTCACCTTTAACAACTGGCCCCTGGGTCTGTTGATATTAACCCGCCCTATGGGGTAAGTAGCTTTTGCCCTCTTGCCACTTTCAACTGAATATATGTTTTATAGACACTCAACCTCACTTTGAGTCTAATCGAACCCTAAACCAACCTGAGCTTTAACGTCAAAATTAGACCTTAACCCAACACTAAACAGTGCTGATAAAAAGCTGCGTTTCACCAGATAGTGTTAACACTTGAAGCCTCTGAAGATAATCTATAGGAGGTTCTTAAAATAAAGTCTGTGTGGGCTGTTTGTATAAATAATAATCTAGCTCATGTTTTAAATTATCTTACAAAGTGTGTTAGGATTACTGTCCTCTAAAATGAGCACAATATACCGTCTTTTCTTGTAAAAATTAATATTAATAAAGACCTCCATAATCGAACTCTACCCTCCCTCGGATTTATGTTATGAGCATGAATTTCTTCATTGTAGGCTGCAATAATAACAAAGTTCCTTATTTTATCTATAAGCACCATATTTAAAGTCTTTTGCAATGTTCTAAAAACATCAGAAAACAGAAAAACATTCAAAACCGATCCAGCAGTGCTTTTATTTTGAAAAGAGTAAATGTCAATTAAAATCCCATTTGACGACAACAGATTATGGGTTAGAGCAATGCATATTAGTTATGATATCGAAGTTTTGTAAACTGTAAGTGACCTGAAACAGAAGTGCTGTCTGCCTGTTTAACCACAGAGCCATGCCAGACAGCATGTCTATCTCTAAACATGTCTATCTGTTCATGGAATGGCTGCTATTGGGAACGGGTGTTCTCTTCTATTTTAGGCCTCTATGGTGGGCTCTGGTTTTTGCTAGCGGACTCTTATCACAGCTCCGACTCTCAAGGTCGAGAGCTCTAACCCCCACCCTCCCTCCACCCTTTCTACCCACAAGGAGGTTCAGGTTTTATTAGTGATCAAGTGTAAACACTGCTCGTCATATATCACCTTAATGATGCGTTATAGATTTATCAAGAGGCTCAGAGGGCCATTAAAAATACATGCAATATTTTATGGAAAGTTTATGCATGCAGTGTTCTACATGCAGCATTCTATGAAAATAAAATGTAGTATATGTGCAATTTTGTAATTTTCTATGCAAATTAAGTTGATGTGATTAAATAAAGTTTATATTTTGTAAATAAGACTTATCTATGCAAAAAGGTGTCTTCATGCACTGTTGTATTTAAATAAGGCTTGTACATGCAATATCCCATGAGATTAAAATGTATGCATCCAGTTTTCTATGTACATTTATACACACAGTGTTCTGGTTGGCGTAGCTTAGTGGCTAAAACTGCTTCTGCCCACACAGCATCTTTCAGTTTCAATTCCCTGACTAAACAATCACAATAAGCTACAGCATTATGAGTATTCAGACATCTTGTGCAGTGGGTAGCGTAGAAGGAATTTGCTTTTATTATGAGAGGGTTGCAGGAAGCACTGGAGCAAGGTGCCATCCCTGTGCTATGCTGCTCATTAGCTTCCTCCTGCCCAGTTGGTTGGGTTAAATGCAGAGGGCACATTTTGTTGTGGTGCAGTTTGTGTGATAAGGTGTGTTTACAGCAGCAAATAGTTTCTTTCATAATTGTCCTCTTTTAATAAAGTTAATTCATGCAATGTTTCATGTAAAATAAGTTTATGCCCACAATTAATGTTAATGTTAAGTTAATGTTATATATGTAGTGTTATATGCAAATTAAGGTTTTAAATACAATGTTTTACTTAAGGTTTGTACTTTCTGTGCTCATTTATACGTGGTAAGATGCAATTGTCTATGTAAATAAAGTTTCTACATGCAATGTTCCATGTAAATTAATGTTATACCCAGAAAATATCTCCAGTGTTCCATGGTAATTAATGTTATACCCAGAAAATATCTTCAATATTCCATATAAATTAATATCATACCCACAAAATATCTCCAATATTCCATATAAATTAATATTATACCCAGAAAATATCTCCAATGTTCCATATAAATTAATATTATACCCAGAAAATATCTTCAATATTCCATATACATTAATATTATACCCACAAAATATCTCCAATATTACATATAAATTAATATTATACCCACAAAATATCTTCAATATTCCATATACATTAATATTATACCCACAAAATATCTCCAATGTTCCATGTAAATTAATATTATACCCACAAAATATCTCCAATGTTCCATATAAATTAATATTATACCCACAAAATATCTTTAATGTTCCATATAAATTAATATCATACCCACAAAATATCTCCAATGTTCCATATAAATTAATATCATACCCAGAAAATATCTCCAATGTTCCATATAAATTAATATTATACCCAGAAAATATCTTCAATATTCCATATACATTAATATTATACCCACAAAATATCTCCAATATTCCATATAAATTAATATTATACCCACAAAATATCTTCAATATTCCATATACATTAATATCATACCCACAAAATATCTCCAATGTTCCATGTAAATTAATATTATACCCACAAAATATCTCCAATGTTCTATATAAATTAATATCATACCCACAAAATATATTTAATGTTCCATATAAATTAATATCATACCCACAAAATATCTCCAATGTTCCATATAAATTAATATCATACCTACAAAATATCTCCAATGTTCCATGTAAATTAATGTTATACCCAGAAAATATCTCCAATGTTCCATATAAATTAATATTATACCCACAAAATATCTTCAATATTCCATATACATTAATATTATACCCACAAAATATCTCCAATATTCCATATAAATTAATATTATACCCACAAAATATCTTCAATATTCCATATACATTATAATTATACCCACAAAATATCTCCAATGTTCCATGTAAATTAATATTATACCCACAAAATATCTCCAATGTTCCATATAAATTAATATCATACCCACAAAATATATTTAATGTTCCATATAAATTAATATCATACCCACAAAATATCTCCAATATTCCATATAAATTAATGTTATACCCAGATAATATCTCCAATATTCCATATAAATTAATGTTATACCCAGAAAATATCTCCAATGTTCCATGTAAATTAATATTATACGCAAGTTTCATTTTTATGTACAATGTTTTATGTAAATAAAATAAAATCTCTTTTTAAATAAATGTTACATGCATGAAGTATAAATAAAGTTTATTATTATTATTATTACTGTATTGTTGTTATTACTATTGTTTTTGTTGTTGTTGTTGTCGTTACTGCTGTTGTTATACAAATGTAATTCAATCAAAAGCCACCTGTAAAATATTATTTTTCACATTTAACCAGTGCAGGAGCAGAGCAAAGGTTCTTTCCAGTTAAAGTCCCAAGATTATATTGAACAATATGTAATAAAAAACATTAGTAACACACTTTATAACCTCATTGTTAAAACACTCTAAAACAGTTAAAACTTTTTCAGGAGAAGATAAAAATGTTCTTAAATTAAAACAAACATAATTAATAAAAGTTTTTATCCATTAGTTGTGAAGTGCTCACACAAAGCAAAGAGCAGTTTGTGTTTTCAAATCACATAAAAGACAAAAATGGAGATAAAGGGTTTTATACACAACAGTAAAAAAACCTACTGTCCACCCGGTGCCCGTTAGCAAGTCATAATCCATAAATAAAAATGATGTGCGCTCTTCACCTTCAGAGATTAACGTGTGCTGATGTGGGATCCATTTCTCACCGCCCTCCGACTTCACCACCCATTTTAATCCCCATTTTCACACCTATACTGTCGCCTTACAGTTGGTTATAGATGAGACCCCTTAACAATGGTGCTGTGCTCCACAATGTAATGTAAAATTTTAATTTCTAAGTCAGTTATGAAATTTATTTGGATTTAGTCAAACTAATGTGAAAACTATGTCTATCTTCAGAGAAATATTTGTAAAAGTGGAAGATTTTGTCCAATGAGGTGTGGAGTAGCAAGGTTACAAGGTTACATGGTAAAATTTCATGTACCATGTACTGGAAAAAGAGAAATAAAAAGTACTACAAACACTATAAGAAGTTACTGACCCCCTTTATTGTTTCTGGACAGTGAGGAAACATATATGTAATGTATATAATCTGCGGTCAACCTTTTATTTATTTTATATTCATCTTAAGTCATGATAGGTGTGGTTATCAGGCTTTTAAATGTGTCTTATCTCGAAGGATGAGTTCCCGAGTTCCTGGTTGTAATTGCAATAGGAAATCTTCACCCGCAGCAGTGGGGTTTTAAAAATAACTCTAACAGAAGAGTCCTGTGGAGATAAAAATGCCGCTTGCCTTTTCTGACAGTGCAGAGCTGGTGCACGCTCACAACCAATGAGCAGCAGCACACACACATGGACACACTGGGATTTCTGACATATCTCCCCAACTCTGACCTTGAGCGAGACAATAAAAGGGGATCAGTCCCTGCGCCTTGGGCCAACCCATTGAGAGCTTTCAGAGGTTAGTACCTAAGTGCTGCCATTGTGTTTGGAACCCTTTTCAGGAATTATGTATCACTCAGTTGAAATTCCAGACCTTATGATTTAATTTTGATATTAGAATGTCCTTGTCTGTGTATTATCTTATATTGTTTTTTGCTTGCTTGCTTGTTTTTTCAGTATTTGTCCTTAAATAGAACTGACATAACGTCTGAATTCTTGCAGGTGTGTGAGAACTGGTCGGGGGCCCTAAAAGTGAACCATGTCCCGCTTTATGGAACTGAGGGAATTTGGAGACGCGGCCCAGTATCTTCGCAAAACCAACTTGGAGCAACTGGCTGCACAGGCCCATGCTTTTGACGGTACTGTGCTGAACTCTCTACCAAAGCTTTGAATTTATGACTCCATTTGGATTCCTTCAGATGTTTGAGACGCTGGACTAGCTCTGAAGCCCCTGAAAGGTTGTAGATGAAAGAAGTGGAATTTGAAAGACAAAATACTAAGTATTTTATTCAGATACAGAACCCAGTTTCCTTTTTATTGAAACTTATTGGCAGAAGAATCTTTTGGCTTTAACTGCTTCACACCCATGTGAAGAACAATTTTCAGGAGACAGGACGGTGCAGCAATGTCAGCAAACCTGTTCTTATTCAGCGAGACAAACGATGGTGTTGATGGTGTTATGTGACCACTGCTTTGGTTTTCTTCTGTGTGCAGGAAAGAAACGAGTCTGGATCCCAGATGAAAAGGAAGCGTATATCGATGTAGAGGTTAAAGAGTTAGATGGGGATAAAGCCATTGTGGAAACCAGAGATGGAAGGGTTAGTAAAAGATATTTTTAAAAAGAGAATGTGTGAAATGTCTCAAAAACGTGAAGAAAACGTGGAAATGAATAATCAGAAATAAACTCCAACTAGGGGAATTCGGGGGAAAAAAGAAACATCATAGCAATAGTGATCAGCCATTGATATAAACCCTTCTTACTGTTTCACTCTTTCAGATTTTAACAGTAAGAGAGGATGACATCCAGGCGATGAACCCTCCGAAATTTGACATGATAGAAGACATGGCCATGTTGACCCACCTCAACGAAGCGTCCGTTCTCTTCAACCTCAGCCGTCGCTACAACTTCTGGATGATCTACGTGAGTCTAACTCAACAGCGTTAACTGCACTTTTGAGAGCGAACTCTTGCTAAACTATTTAAACTGCTACAATTCCTTGCTTTTGTAATTATATATCATTTAATTTAGTTTACACAGCTTAAATCATTCACCATCACAATGAATAATATTAAGATTTATTAGGAATATCTGAATAATAATACAGCTAGAGTTTGTTGAGTTATATCTATTACATATGTGTGTATAAATATGTTTATGTATGCAGATATATATATATATATATATATA
>JBBIGC010000131.1:20243879-20253989 GCA_037576955.1 Lepidarchus adonis
CCGCTGTCGCTACCGCCGGACGTGATTTGTGAAGTGGATTCCATTCAGGA
This sequence comes from Lepidarchus adonis, assembly GCA_037576955.1. Taxonomy (NCBI): domain Eukaryota; kingdom Metazoa; phylum Chordata; class Actinopteri; order Characiformes; family Lepidarchidae; genus Lepidarchus; species Lepidarchus adonis. Next base: position 20,243,930 of record JBBIGC010000131.1, read on the forward strand.
AGCAAAACGTGGAGTGGATTTTAGTCTCAGACATTTAAAAAGACATTTGCCTGTGCCCCATCTTAAAATCTATCTTTTTAATGTTAATCTCTGGGCAATAAAGCTAGTCTCATTTGCTTCTGGTTGCGCCAGGGAAAAGGGGCGGAGCTAGAGTTTGTTTTGGTCTACGGAGAGCGCAGTGGGTCATTTCAGATCACGTTTGCCACAGACCGGCTACTATTGGAGACCAGCGTTTATTTCTATTTTTATCCCGGTGTTTAATGGAAACAGGCGACTAAAAGAAACAGGCTAGAAGACATACAGTACGCTACTTAATGGATTGGCAATAATTAGTCCTACATATTGTTGCTTCTTGTATAGGAAAAATTAAAAATGCAACATATAGCATGTGCATATAGTGGATTATCAGTGTGTGTTGGACCAGATTTGGACTCACATTCTCCAGGCAGGTGCTGTCCTTGTCTTTATTGAGGTAGTGGTGTTGCCAGAAGCGCAGTAGGTGGTGGAAGTTGTTGAGTAAGCAGCCAGGGTATTTCTCCACATACTCCTTCTCCTTAAGGGCGCTCAGGTAAAACGGCAACTTACCTCTCCATCTCGCCAGCATCAGCACGACCAAACTGGTGTTCAGGCAGCTCACGTTCTCCTGGGATTGGCAAAGAAAATGTAAAAATTAGAAAACTCCTAACAGAAATTTTACTGCACATTTTGACTGTGTTATGTCCATTTGGCAGGCAGCAGAAATGAAAACTTGCCTGAGTTAGAGTCTGAACATTGATGATGTTGATCAGCCTGAAGAGAAAGGAGAGTCTGTTCTCTACTTGCGCCATGTAGGACAAGAGACGACACTCTGACAGCACTTCTACTACTGAAAGAGAAAACCGGTTCAGTTTGCAAACCTGCTCAAAAACGATAGCTTGCATACGATTCAATACTTTTTTTCTCGTTTGTACCTTTTATGTCATCCGTTTGGCCTTCAAATCGGTCCAAAGACAGAACAATGCAGCGTACCAGCATGTTCGAGTCCACTAGAGAGCTGTTGATCTGGCTCAGGAACATCTGAAACTGAAATACAGACCAGACGAATCATATTGAGATCATTTAAATGAGCCGGCAACAGCGGCTTTGTCGTGTCTTTTGAGAGTTGACCATTCTCAGATCCATCTGTATAATTTTCTACTTACACTAAATCAGCCACAACATTAAAACCAATGACATAACATTCATTATGTTCCACAGATTAGGCAGCAAGTGAACAGTCACTTCTTTATATGGATGTGTTTGATAGAGAAGTCTGGGCATCTCCAAAATGCCAGGTATAGCGCACAGGATCATATTTCCTAGGTCACTTCTCACATGAGCTTTTGTGACAAAACAATCTGGAGCTCAGACAGGCTTCTCTGAAATCCCTCCTGATGAGAAATTCTTGAGTGTGAGACCCAGTCACTGAACCATAACTAAACCACAACTAAACTAGAATGAACAATGCAGCTATTTGATAATTTTGACAAATCTTTGTATGTAAACTACTAATTAAAATGCGTTTGAAAATCAATACTGTATCATAAAACAGATTACAATTCTCAACATTTTCTAGCACCCTTATTCAATAGTAATTTCCAGTGTAGATTTAAACCTGATTAGGTAGAGGAAATGTCCATCAAGGTTTACCAGCTTAGACAAGTAAACATTACAGACTTCAGAACTTCTTTTTTGCTAAACCCATAGATGCTGGTTATGTTTTAAAAGAGTTACACAAAATATTCTATATATACACTTCTATAGCAGAAAAAAATTCAACCAAAATGCAACTTTGGCTTTGCAAACATAAAGCAGATATTTGATTTCATTTAATCTCATAAAACGCCTCATTAACTAAACATTACTAACTAGCCAACAATAATAAATTGAGTATAGCTAGAAAGAAGTGGCATTGGTGCATCTCAAATATCCAATATTTTTATATATAAGAAAGTCCAATAAACATGATGTCGGCTAACAAGCAATACTGTATCTGCAGTGTGTGGTGATCTTAAATTATGTTACTCATCTATTCTGTCTGCTTTCACAAAGTAAAAAAAAACTGTTTGAGCAACACTAACCTTCTCTTCTGTGTTCACATATTTGTTAAATCTCTTGAAGGCATCAATGTTGAACTTCATGAGCTCACCCAAAAGATCAAAATAGCTCTGAAGGACATCCCGTGATTTACAGCCACTGTCAATGATGCAAAAGAGGATGTGCTGCAGGGAAACACAGACAAAACATGACGTAAAAAGTTACCTGCAACGTTTCACAAAATGAAAGTCACCATCACTTACCTCCAACAAGCCTCTCTTCAACAGAAAAATCTGGTCTGCGTAAGATGTAGCTCCTCTGAGAAAACTCTCTACTGCCCTAGCCTGCCAGAACCTACAGGGCACAAAAAGGTCCAGATGAGGCAATGATGAGAACTTGTGCATCTTTTCTTTTTATGATGGATCAACGTGGTCAGTTGCAGCTCTCACCTGAAAGACGAATCAACAGGCTCTTTCTTCATAACTGAAATGAGTCTTGTCAGGAGACCCTTCTTACCATCACACACAAGATTCCTGCAAAAGAGGAGTGAGGCAAAATGACAGTGTAAAAACAGGAAAGCCAGGACTAAGCAGTTAAATTTAGAAGCAAAAACTCTTCATTGCTTAGTACCTATCTGTGTTGACCAACGCCTCCACTTCAGGAATATTTGCTTTCAGAGAGATAGCACTGAGTTCATTTAGCTCCTGTCCATTCAGAAGCAGATATTTGTTCCTGAAGTCAAAAGGACATTATATTACACATTAAACACACTCATTCTTCACAAAAATGTAAAACCCACTGTATTACAAAGCACTGTTTAACAACAACAAAAAAAATCCATAAGCACTCACTCATGGTGGTCACTGAAGCTCTGCAGTAGCCTAAGAAACTGGATCTTGAAAGAAATTTCCTGTGAATAGGAAAACACATTATAGGTACAATATATAAAGTGGTGTGATGTATGTTTGCCCCTTGCTGATTTTTTTATTTTTTCCATGTTTGTCACACCTAAATATTTCACATCATCAAACTAATTTAAATATTAGTCATAGGAAATACAAATTAATACAAAATGTGTTTAAGTGAAGGATTTTATTATTAAGGGAGAAAAATTCTAACCTACAGGGCCCCGCGTGGCAAAGTGATTAGCTCAGTTAAGGTCAGTGTTCATGACTCCACCATTAAGGCTTGTTTCAGTTTTGCCAGAAAAAAAATCTTCATGATACCCAAGACCTTGGGGAAAATACTCTGTAGACTGATGAGACAAAGGTTGAACTTTTTGGATGGGGTGTCTGTCTCATTACACCTGGAGTAGAAGTAACACCACATTTCGGAAAAAGAACATCATACCAACAGTAAAACATGGTGGTGGTAGTGTGATGGTCTGGGGCTGATTTGCTGCTTCAGAACCTGGATGACTTGCTGTGATAAACGGAACCATGAATTCTGTTGTCTACAAAAAACTCCTGAAAGTGAAAGCCAACAGTTTGTGACCTCAAGCTGAAACGAATTTAGGTTCTGCAGCAGGACAATGATCCTAAAAGTACTGAACTGAATCTTATTGAGATGCTGTGGCATGACCTTAAAAAGGCAGTTAATGCTCAAAAACCCTACAATGTGGTTTTGACTGCAATAATTCTACAATGATGAGTGGCCAAAATTCCTCCACAGCGCTGTAAGAGAGTAATTGCAAGTTATCACAAATGCTTGATGGCAGTTGCCCTGCTAAGGGTGGCCCAACCATTTATTAGGTTTAGGGGGCGGGCTATCACTTTGTCACATGGGGCCATGTAGGTCTAAAAGATTTACTCCCTTAATAATAGAATCATTCACTTAAAAACACATTGTGTTTACTTGTCGTCTTAAGACTAATATTTAAATTTGTTTGATGATCTGAAACAATCAGGAAGGGGGTAAACACTTAACACCACTGTATACAGAGCAAAATACAATTTACTGGTCAGTGAGTCAGGTCTTACTGGGCTGCAGTCACAATTCTGGTTCTGTCTGTGTAAGGTGTGGCTGGATGGTTGTCTTCTCCAGATCAGCTTGTCAAACAGGTTGTTCAGCCCAGGAATCAACCGGTACTCTGCTAGCATCCTATGAACCTGTTCAACAAAAATTACTTCTACAGTTACTGCTGAAACAATTATATTACATATACAGCTCTCAAAGACTCGTGATGCAGACATTCTGTACATATGCTATTACTATGACTGATGTATGAACAATACAGTGTGTAAACATGCATAAGAACCAAAAACTGGTTAATGTAAAGAAATTGAGCTTTAGTTCATTTTACCTGATTTCTTTGTCGGCCCATGAGCAGCACACACAGCACATAAAGAACTTCCACTTTGTACATGATTTCATGCACTATTTTCATGGACTGAGGCAATGTATGCCTAAGAGGACTTGAGGAAAGTGAGCCTTCGTCGGATGACTCTGGAAAGCAGCAGGATTAGAAAAGAAAAATGGCGGTAAATGTACGGACATCATCTTGAAAGTAATCAACTGACTGTGAATAGCATTTTGTTCTACCTCATTTAGCAGTCAGGACAGTGTCAGGACCTAGGTATAACCTTCCTACTCTAAACACTCTCTGCTGATCAACATGGCCTCGGTCACCTGTACTACTCTGCTCAGCCTCCTCGATGGCCATTTGCATGAGAGCATCCAACACCAACGCATTGTCCAACCAGCTATGCCAGTCCTCTAGCTCCTGCAGGAGGGCTGAGGTGCCAGAGGCTTCAGACACCTTTCGTGTGGCTAGCTTGCACAGCCGCTCAATGAAGCCTGGGATATTCAACAGAGCCACTAGAAAAAGAACATTCACTCAGAATTGCTCAGTTGGAAATGGATGTACTGTTAACAAATATAACATTTACTTTCAACCAGACATTACAGAAAACCTTCTACTACTACAGGCAGAAAACGTTACAGATATCCAAATTCAGTAACAAGCAAAACAACCAGTCAACACTGACCTTGGTTACTTTCTGCATGTGATGGGGAAGCGTTAACTTTCTGCTGGGCATTGCGGGCCAGCAGAGTATGCTTGTCGTCCACCCCCATATCAGGCTCAGATATGGTGACGGAAAGGATCCGACAAAAATTGGCCAGTTGCTGCTGGTTGAAGCTTTGGACTAGACTGGCCAGGTTAGGAATGTCCTCCAGTCTGATCACCTCCTTATAAAACAAATCAAATTAGAAGCCAGAAATTGTTACTTTTGTATACTTGGCTAACAGTAAATAGTACCGTTCCATTAATCAGCCCTCTTAATGCAATTACACAAATAAGGTTGAGTTAGAACACACACTGAGCCGTAAAATAGCAAAATAAGATCATTTACCTTCCTAACTCCCATAATGTCTTCAATAAGTGTAGCCGTCTGTAAGAAGGTCTTTTTGTTTGACATTAGAGTAAAAAGGAACATGACAAAGTCATCCCTTGCTGCAAGGCTTTTTGTAACACCCTCTGTCTGCAAGAGAGAAACAACGACCACATTTACATGAACAGAAATCCAGGAATATGAATGAAACTCTTGTTCTAAGTAGAATGAGGAAAATGATACCTACACATATACAGCAGTTGTAAAGAACACTTAAACAGTCCTTGATGAGGTCATCACTTGCTGTAAAATGTGTAAGTAAACTCGATTAAAACAACTAATCAAAATATTCTGAAATTTGTCTCAGTTGTGAAGAAAAATGAAAAGTGGTAATTATGATAATTATTCAGAACTACTTATAGCATTGTCAGGTACTTACTAATTGGTACGTCGCGCTGGACTGAGAGAGTGGGCCGCATCAAAATCTCCACAAACAACTGAAGACAAAAAAGTTAGCCATGTCATTTCACACTGTGAACACATGCTAAATTATTAATTATATGGGTATCAAAACCTTTAAAAAAATATTTAGATAAACAAACGGTTACAGTATACTAAACAATAGACACCACTCACATCAACACCTCCAAAAAGGTCAAAGGTGTAAGTGTTCGGTGATACAGATTCCTGAGGTGTCTTCCGGTCTTCTGTGACAAATGACATTGCCTCCATGGAGAGCAACGATGACAGCTCCTGTGTTACCACATGGACAATTTGACAAATTCTGTATCTTTATCTTTGACAGGAAAAATATGCAAATAGAAGAAGCTGAATAATTGCAAAAGTGAAAGAAAATGAATGTTGGATACCTTAACTATACTGTGTATCTTCGATAGGTCACTGTTTATATGGCTACTTTCATGAAGTCTCCTTAGTAACAATGGGATTCCTTGCCATCGAGCTTTCTTATCTCTCTCCTCAAGAAGGTCCACTGGGATCTAGCAGGAAGACATTATATATGCAACTCAAATGTAGTCATGCATGTTCAGTCCACAATATACAAGCAGAATCGCGCGTGAAAAAGCATGTAATAAGTCATGTTACACTAGTAAAAGGTAGACAACACTGGTTGTGATGGACGACCATCATAATCACTACAGGATGAACAGCTAAAATCATCCTAAAACACACCATGCGAAATATTCGAACACAAACCCCAAATTAACCAGCTAAAAGTGGAATGCAAACTAGAAACTAACCAGGTATCTCCAGAGTGGCAGGTTAGATAACAGGCCTATAAACAGTAACGTTATCTAACCACATCGTGGGATTATCTTTAACAATTCATTCCCGCATTTAAAACTAAACTTACTTCACCGGTCTGAGTATATAGTTCAATTTAAAGTGCAAGGACAAATTGAAAATGTTGCTTGTGACAACTTAGAAAGCCCAACGTAATCAAAACAAACACAGAGAAATACGTTCCTATGTTTGCTAATGTTAGCTTAGCTTGTCTAGCAGTATGACAAGGGAATTGCAGCCCAATTAATATAAAAATATGTACCGCATTTAATTTAGTTTCGAGTGAAATTCTGCATCCGAGTGTCTGCTTGAATTCGCCGAGTAAGTAATGCTTAAAACAGCTGCACAAACAGTCGACGCGGCTAAGCTACAACTCCAGAGTCGAGGCTCTGAGGCCTACAGCACTGCAAACTACTGCACAGGAGCAAAACCACCACAACAACAAAGCGTATACAGAGGATTATTACCTGTGTGCCTCGGGTCATACCCAAGCCAGTTATCTGACCATATTTGATCTTACTTAATATGTTTTTGCTTCGGTTTCTTCGTCTTGTTTGAATTCGGGACAACCGCTGCCCGTTAGTCGCCATTGTTTTTCCTCTGACGTCGCAATGGTTTTCTGTTTCTGTAGAAGATTTGAACCGAATCGCATACGACGGGCTAATTACCGCCACCTGCAGGTTCGGAGCGTCATTTCCTAAAAGAAACCATTAATAAATCTCCTGGTTCTCCTTCTTTTGCTGAACTGAAAACTAGCCTTAGGCTAATTGTAGGCAACGTTTACACCAGGGGTTGAAAAAGTCATTCAGATCTTGTACTCAAGTGGAGTCAAATGTATATAAATTTAAATAGCAAAGTGACTAAAGGTAAAAACCTGTATTTTGTCTGTGTCTTCTTTTGATAAAAGTAAGGGTACATATATTCAGTTCCAGTAATACTCAAGTAAACTACAGTTTTTATGGTTAAATAATGCTTAATTATTTTATTATTAATTATATTATATTATATTTATTATTATTTCATTACAATATTACAATATTACATGTTGCACATCACCAACCCAACCAACCTCAAGGTGCAATATACAGTGTAAGTGTAATCACTGCAATTACTGCAATTTACTATAATTTATCCTATTTATCTTATTTTACTGCTTTTCATTAAACAATCAGTTTACCTTTGTAGTTTTTGTTACCGTGTATTTTTATGACCTTGTATTTTTATTATATTATATTTTTTAGATTTATTACCTTTGTATTTTTATTAGTATAAGATGTATTTTATTTTATGTCATTGTCTCTATGTTGCAGTCTCTACATAAGACTGCAGTCTGCAGTCTCTACATAAGCAATTTTCTTAGGGAAAATAAAGTTTTTCTAATTCTGATTCTGATTCTAATCAGAATTAGATTCTAATCTAATTCTGTGATTTTTGCTGCTGTAACGTGTGAAATTTCCCACTTGTGGGACAATAAAGGATTATCTTATCTTAATTATAGGGATAATTACTTCTTAACAATGATTTATTTAGTAACAATTTATTAATTTTATTTTTATTTTTCAGCTCGAACATCAAGCCTAAAACAGGTCTTAACTCACGTAAGAGAGAAAACCTGAATCAGTTACCCATCCTTTGCTTTTTCTCGAATCAGTGGCTTGTCCATTTTGGTTTTAAATAGTGATTTTTGCTTTTATCAGCAACTTCAAATCGAGCTGTACAGTTATAACTGAATATTTGAAAACACAGCAAAAGTGAACTGTACTTTTCAGTGTGCACCAGTACAAATAAACAGTGTGGCTTATGTAATTTTCCTCATTAAGGTGTTTACTTCCTCCCTATTTAATTATAACAATTTTATATGGTGATACCCACCCCATGGCGCTGGGCTCCATTCACATGGAAAAGATGCCAATGCGATATAACAGGCCTAGGAGTCCTGGACGGGTCAAAGGGGCTTGTTTCTGACGCTCTCATGTGTTTTCATCCAGATGGGTGGGCCTAGTCGGAGAGTATCTCTGCAGACGCAGGGGAGTGTTGTTCATGCAAAAGGAAACAGCCATTTAGATGGTCCAGAAAGAAGAAAAAAAGAAACAACCCTTCCTCAAGAAGAAGAAAAAACCCCTTCCACCTCCTGGAAACATAGAAATAAAGAGAAGGAGAAAAGGAGGAGCATTGCATGAGTGGAAAAGACTGAGGGATCAACCGCATAGGAGTACAGTTGAAGCTGATGATTTTTGTGGATTTTATTGACTAGAAAAAGGTAAGTAACCGTTTCTATTCATCTGTCTGACGTTGAGTTTTATTTTTTATAGCATGAAAACTGAATTATGATTCATTTACAGATGGTCTGAAGACATTTTAGCCCAGAAACCAGATTTACACTGTGATTTTGAAGCGATTTCACTTGTGTAGTTACATTTATAGCTTTAATCATCATGAGCTTTGTTAAAATTGGAAAAGATCTCAGACTATTTCCTCAAAAAGCTTCTTTTTATACATGAAATCTCTGTCTTTTCGTCTCTTTGTTACTATCTGATGTACTAGCTAGAGTGGTCGTGTGTGCAGTAATGTGATTTTGATTAAGTCTGCTGATTAAATCCCTCCCTCTGGTTATAATGAGAGGCAGCACACCCTAGAATCTCCAGAGAGAGGAAAAGCATTTGAAAGAGTGCCTTCAGCTCTCACCGCTGGCCCACAGCCAACTCGAAGTACCCAGCTACCAGGAGGTCTGTTAGTGGCCCACTGTCTGCTTCTGCTGCACAAACAGCTCAGTTCAGCATCATGTGCAGTTAAAGGGGAATTCCACCTTTTTTCCCCTTTATTTTTGCATAATTAAATGGTTAAGACGTAAACTTTCAGAGCAGTTAATGTGAAACGTTGTGTTCTAGATAAACTCTGGTGGAGATGGGAGCCAGACATCTGAAGTGTTTAGTCAAGTCAAATGTATTTATATAACGCTTTTTACAACTGACGCTGTCACAAAACAGATTTCCAGAATCCGAGCCCCTTCGGAGCAAAGCCAAAGGAGACAGAGGTGTTTTTTATAAAAAACTAAATGGCCTCAAGTGTATTTTTTAATACTTTAATATTTTTAATAGGACCTAAAGGTGAATATAGAACATTGTAAGGCAAATAGAAGCAAAAAAAACTTCCTACTGGTAACTGTTTCTCAATAAACCGCTCTGAATAACTTATATAATTTCGTCTTTCACATTTATTTTAGTCTTTTTATAAGACGAGGGCTTAAAAAAATTATAATGGCTCATACACACATAATACACACATAGTACACACACACACACACACACACACACAGAGACACACACACAAAAAATGACGAGCAACAGAAAACACGTGTTTTCTTACCATCA
>JBBIGC010000131.1:20272590-20289071 GCA_037576955.1 Lepidarchus adonis
CCACCACCGTTCCGTCTGTGAGGAGAATAATAGCCTGTCTCCAACAAACACCTGTCTCTATTAAACGCCTGGTCGTCCGATTTTTTTTTTTAAATAGTAGCCCCGCCTACTATTAGAATATATACGGTAATTCAGTACAAAAAGATGACATCCCCAAATGATTCCTTGAATTTAAATGTACTGTTTACTGTAGCAAAGTTCGAAAAGCAACACAAAGCAACGGTAGACTACATCCATTACATCCTAGTGTAGAATACAAAGTGGCAAAATCAAAATTGAACAAAAATACAAGGAACAAAAGTTTATCGCTAGCTGGGAAAAGAATAGTTTTTAATTTTTGCTTGAACGACCGAAGGCTGGGTGAGAATATGTCAGTACAGTGATGTCAAACATTCAACTTTGATGAAGGTATGTATGCACACACCGTTTTCACAGAGGAAAATTCCTTGCAGGTGCACTTCAGTGGTGAAGTGATTCTGAGTCTGATTGAAACTGACAATGAAGAAGAACAAAGGAGGCCAAAATGACTGGAAACGTGATGACACCTTAACATGCTACAGCAATGAAACACACTCAGAGACAGCTATTTTACTGATCTCTCTCTCTCACACACACACACACACACACACCTTCTCTTTCTGCCTCTCTTATCGTAGAAAACACCTGCTATCAGTTTGGACCCAGTATCATTACCAAGCCTGACAGACTGTTCAAAGGGAACGTGTGTGAGTGTCTAGTACACGTGCTTGCGCTTCTAGGCATCCACGCAGTCCCACAACGTCTAAACGCAAAGACAAAAGAGAGCGAAATGGAAGCGAGGAGGGAAAAAATAAGAGAAAAAGTTAACGGCAAAGTAGGGCAGATAGACAGAGATCTGAGCACAGTAACAATGGCAGTAATTACCAGAGAGAGATCACAGCACTAAACAGAGGAATAGAGAAATATACACATGCGTCTGCAACCAGACTGCAGCAAAAATCAACTTTCCCAACTCACAGACAGAGCAGCTTTAGCCAGAATCTCACACTGAATCAACAGTCGAACTAAGGGAGCAGGTTAATGTGAGGAAACAACCTCCTTATTTATACCTGGTTTTAAACAGAGTGTGTAATAAAACTCCACTGGCCTACGTCTGGAGAAAGAAGTCCAGCAGTGAGTTGTGGTGTTGTTAATAGAACCACACTGGTGGGTGAGTTTAGGGGTCAGAGTCCAAGTCTGTCGTCCCACTGCCACACATTCATCAAGGCCGTCAAACGACACCGGGTCACTGGGTCTGGCCTGAGTAAAGAGAAAAAATTCAAATACATCTGAGCTGCACACCCGGCTGAGATGATTTTCACTTAAAACCATTGTTAAAATTTTATTTCATCTTATTGGGTATATATATATAATATTATTGTTAATTTATACTAATATATATTTTCTTTCTATCCTTTCTTTTTTTTTGCACTCATTTGTACTGTCACTTTAAAATGTCAATTGTCTTTTGTCTTTCTGTTCAGTGTATGTATATAATTCATTTCTTTATATCTCCCTTTTGTTTAAAAGTATATGTATAGTTATTTTATCTTTTTCTTTACAAATGCACCAGGGTGGGGGGCTGCGTGAAACGCTATTTCAATACACTGTGTATACGGCTGTATTTACAATAAAAATCTCTTGAATCTTGAAAACTGTATTCTATTCATCTTACACACTCACTGTCATATAAACGGGTTTATTATCTCAGAAAACTGAATTTTTCAGAAGGGTTGTTTGGAGGAGATTCAGACTAGGACCTCAGAAACAAAACCTGGTATCTCCAGAAATAAAAAAGTGCACTAAACCTGATTGAACAATTATGGAGAGATCTCAAAACTGCTGTTCTGAGAATCTAAAAGAACTTGTGCAGTTTGCAAAAGAAGTTTCAGTTGAGACGAAGCTTATTAATGGTCATAGGAAGCGATTGGTTTCAGTAATTTTTTCCAAAGAGTGTACAATCATATATTGAGGGTGTTAATAATTTTGTCCAGACAAGTTTTTGAGTTTTCTGTGAAATTATGTCAAATTTGCCTTTTTCCCCTCTGCTTTTTTGTGTTGATCCAATTCACATAAAGCAAATAAACATGTGTTTACCAAAACGTGCGATTACAATAGTCTTCTGGGATAAATGGTGCTGATAATTTCAGCCATGACTGTACTGTATGTGGTACTTTTATCAACATACTGTATATGTTAAAACACACACACACACATTGAAACATTGGTTAAGTGCTCTTCACAATAACATATAAGTATGATTCAAAAATCAAATGCTGAAAACCCTGGTTTCTCCAGAAATGTGCAGTATGAAGATATTTTTTATTTCAGGTCATTTTATTTTTTCTGTTTGACAGGAATTTTTAACCCAAATAAAAGGGCAGTTGACGTAGCATGTAGCATGTAGCACGTAGCATGTAGTTAAAAAAAAAACTAGCAAACCAATGATCAAATAAAGAGTCAGCATGTGAGATTTGCAGTACGCACTATTTTGGGAGAAACCACCGTCCTGTTTATAGAATAAATACCCAGAGGCAAGTGCTGAAACGTCCCAGGTTGGTTAAACTGTGGCTAATCACCACCAGCTGTCATATATCGTCAGCTTATGTGCTTGTTTGGTATGTTCTACGAATATAGAGCCTTTGACACTGAACAGAACCGCACTGTAGAGTTGATGTTATAGCGAACAGCACTGTTTTGAGGTCAAAGTCCAGAAAAACAGAAGCCTCGTGCCATAGGCTCACAACTCTCTTATCTTCCACTGTTAAGTCCCAGCCAGACTCTAAACACAAAAATGCTCTAAATTTCCTGAGGAACTTCCCTAAGTTAGGAACTGTGGCTTATTCTCAGCATAAGAGGCTAACAGTTCTCACAGACAATAAAGCTAAAAAAAGATGTTTACTGCTTTGGGCAGTCAGGCTTTCAGCTCAGCTAATATAGCGTCAAGAGCACAGTTTCTCATTCCCACCACTTTTTGAACCAAACCCTATAGATTTCAGACCTCCTCCGCTCATAGACCTGCTGTTCTAGGGTTGTGTGTGTGGGTGTGAGGGTCAGGCCTCATACTCTGACTCCTGTGTGAATGTGCACTTTCTTTTAGCTTTACACTACACGCCTGTTACTCATTGCTTGCTTCTTTTCTCTACAGCTTATTAAATGCAGTAAGAGATGGATGTTTAAAGTGATGGAGCTGCCAAAAGCAGATTAATATAGTTTTCACTTATGCCAAGTGCTTCTCTAGTTGAGCAGTGGAGCAAAGAGGCTACAGAAGCTCACAAATTATGGAGCAATTCCACAACTAGGGGTTTTACAGCCATGGACAAAATTATCGGCACCCCTGAAATTTCTGCAATTACAAATATTTTCGTATATACATGTTTATTTCCTTTTATGTGCATTGGATCAACACAAAAAAGCAAAGAAAAAGCCAAATTTGACATAATTTCACAAAAACGCAAAAACTGGGCCAGACAAAATGATTGGCACCTTTTCAAAATTGTGGGTAAATTGTTTTATTTCAAGCATATGATCCTTGTTTAAACCCACATGTGCCAAAAAACAGGTGCTGGCAATATAGCAATCACACCTGAATCCAGATAAATAGAAAAAAAACAGAAAGAGCAGAGAATTGTCTGAAGATTTCAGAACAAAAATTGTGGAAAAATATATACAATGTCAAAGCTACAACTCCATCTGCAGAGATCTTCATGCTCCTTTGTCCACTGTGCACAACACAATCAAGAAGTTTATAACACTGTAGCTAATCTTCCTGGAAAAATAGATCAAATAATACAGCACATGATGACGGTGTGAAAGGCATCATTAAAACTGAAGATTATAAAAAGATTTTGCAGGGCTCAGTGTCAGAAAGCTGTGTCTGCATCGGAGGTCATGGGTGTTCCAGCAGGACAATGACCCTAAACATACCTCCAAAAGCTCCCAAATGGAAATGGGTGAATACAAAGCGCTGGAGAATTCCAGAAGTGGCCAGTCCTTCAAATCTGAGAGACCTTGTACAGTTTGCAAAGAAGATTGAGAGAAAGAAAATTCCAGTTGAGAGAAAACATGTTAATGGTCATAGGAAGCGATTGGTTTCAGTTATTTTTTCCAAAGGGCGTACAACCAAATATTGAGGGTGCTAATAGTTTTGTCCAGACAAGTTTTTGAGTTTTCTGTGAAATTGTGTGAAATTTGCTTCTGCTTTTTTGTGTTGATACAATTCACATAAAGGAAATAAACATGTGTTTACCAAAACGGGCAATTACAATAGTCTTCTGGGAGAAATGGTGCATTTTCTGGAAAACTTCCAGGGGTGCTGATAATTTCAGCCATGATTGTATGTGGTACTTTTATCAATATACTGTATATGTAAAAAAAAAAAAAACACACACACACACACACACACACACACACACATTGAAACATAGGTTAAGTGCTCTTCACAATAACATATGAGTATGATTCAGAGATCAAATGCTGCAAAACAATTAAAAAATAATGACTTGTAATCTGAATGTCAGGCCAGTACTGGGCTCACTCAGTGATGAATGACCCAACAGAAGCTTGTAAATAAATTTTAATGTGAGAAAAAGGCATTTTGAGAGTGAGACACGTTTGAAATCAGTGTGTTGATTAAAGCGTGCAGTGTGTATGATTATATCCATGAAAACAGCTATGTGCTTGCGTTACTTAGGCTAGCAAGACTTACTTTGGACTGATCTGTAAAAATGGACAGAACTATGGCCACTCAGCAACATACTTTTTAAGATCAGTGGCTTTCAACCTGTTTGCTGTGGTGATACTGCTAGTGCCCCATACAATATTGTATTATTTTATTATTGTTTTATTGTATGCTTTGTATTAAATCATCAAAGTATTATAATATAATTCAACATATATAATATTTAACTTTGCCTTCCCATTTTTCCCATGATTATTCTGGCAAAATTGTCAATAGAAAGCAAGCAAATTCTATTTTCAGTGTCTGTCTATAATACTTTTTTTTAAATAAAGTTGAGGGAATTGATCTTTTATGATCAGTTGTGTGAGATGTGAGCAGCAAAAGGCTGGCGACCCTGTTTTACTTAACAGTATGTCTACGTTTATAAAGTATTACAAGAAAATATAAGTGATTTAACACAAAAAATTACTTAACACGACATGGTTGAGGCAAGTGTGAGATTAAGGCAATAAGCTAGCATGATGCTAACAGATCGTGCTAATGGCTATTACATATGAAACATTCTTGAAGCTCTACTACAGAAACTAAGTTGGGACATTGGAGTCTTGGATGATCGACTCCATTTGATTTTCAGCCACTTTCATGTTAAAATATCTAAGCTGTTCCATTAGGTCAAATATGTGTGACCACACTGCAAGAAAGGGGCTTAACAGTCGATCTTCAAAATCCATCAAATGATGATGTCTACATTCCACATGAAGACAGAACAGCTGTAGTTCTGCGCTAATGGTGCCATGATCTTCGTAAACAGATCAGCGTTGATCGTTTCATGTTTGCAGCACAAATCCATTACTGTGTGATATTTGACAGAGTGCACATGCATTAAACAACATTCAGTGCACTTTCTCTCACACACAACCCAGATCTGCCAGAAGACAGTGCACCCAGTCCAGCTCACACACAAACACACAACCCATCTGCCCCCATCTGCCCCCATGCATCTAATCAGCTTACCACTACATATCCCTCTGGCCGACAGTGGGTGAGTATGTCAGGCTGTGACATACATTGACTACTGCTGCTTCATTTTCTTCTGCTTACATAAGCACACACTCATCATATTCCTCCACCTCCTCCAAAACAGCACACTAGAAGCATCTTACATGCCGTATACTGTAGTTTAGCGAATAAAAAAAGCAAATAATATTCACATCACTTCCTCGTGTGTAATGTATTGATAAATGAATACACTCCACCCTCTTTATTAGGACCAGATTTTTATTTTAGGATCTTTATTAGGAGAGAGAGAGAGAGAGAGAGAGAGAGAGAGAGAGAGAGAGAGAGAGAGAGAGAATAAAAGTGGCCCCTACAAATGCAGCTGTCTGGCAATCAGATAAAAATAGACATATTAAATAAATAATGCAGAGATGTGTTCAGAACATATGTATATCAGAACATTGCTGTTTGGGGTGGAGTGATTTACAGAAGGAGGTGAACATTCTTCAGTTTCATCGTTAATGTATTTTATTTTAAGTCCTTCTGTGTCGTTTCTGCTGGTCTGTTTATTCTGAAACGTTGACCCAGTGCCAAAAATGAAGAACAACATCTGTCATTTTGAAATACTTCCTTTACATCAATCAAACATGTCCACTCGACCCACTTTCACAGTCACAGCTATCCCTTCACACATGTACGTATCTGATGGACAAGACAGTAGAAGATCGAGATGTAACGTCCTCACTAGAATAAGTGGGTCATTTAATTAATGAGCAGGTTCCAGGCCTTACGTTTAAGAGTCAGCCCTTAAAACCGCAAGTTCCAGAGTAAAATGGTAGTTAATGAGCTTCTAACATCTGCAATTTGTGTAGAGCAGGGCGCTAGTATGGCTAGCATCTAGCACATGTTGGTAGCTGCAGTGCTTAGACACACTCATGTAACCTAGCAAATTAAAAGAAGTTCACCCAGATTTGTTTGAGTATGGAAATCCCCAAACTGGAGCTGTGCCGGACACCAGTTCTCCTAGACTGGATATGGGCACCCCGATCTCAAGAAATGACAAAATTCACCTCTGCTATTCTGATGCTAACACTTTCTGATTAGCAGGCTAGCATTATAGAGGTGCCAACAAACAGACAAAAACCATTTACAAAGTAAATTAAATTTTGGGTGGTACGTACATGCCTATGATTTAGTGGCTTTGTCTTTTAGAATCAACAAAATATTTAATTTGTATTGTTGAGGGGCACATGCGCTATCCCCACCCCCCGGCCATTGAGAGTGGTCATGAATGGAAAACATTAAGAGCTACAAATGATTTCACACAGGAGTATGAACTGAGCTACAATAAGATTTCTTTTCACTTTTCACAGCTGAAGTACATTTATAAAAGAAAGCAAAATGTCACATTTAAAGTTAAGTACAGTTAACACACTGTACTGACATTTAATACAAGCACGTGAGTTTTTCAGCATGAGCTGCACTTGCCATCAGAGGGAACCACTGCTATTTTACAGCTAAAACCCTCGCTCCCTTTCTCCTGTCGCACACCTTCCATTGTCTACTTCCTTTCTAAAACATATTCCTGGACGAGTAAACTCATTGTCATGCGGGGAACGACTCCTTCTTCAATCACTCTCCCTCCATCCATTCTCTCTGTTGTATAGCTTCCTCCTCTCTCATCCTCATTGACACTCCCATTTTTTCCTCATCCCATCATCACCTCCTCGCATGCTGCTCCCCCTTCTTTTCCCACTCACTGTAATTCTCTGAGTGCTGAAAGCAGGGAGTAACTCAGTCATGGCCATGACGACCAAAAACATTGCTGAATCACCATAGTGCAGAACTAATGTGCTTACCTTACAGCAGCAGAGTCAAAAACATCAAACGCCAGCGTGCTACTAAGTGAAAGACATTAAAAAAAAGCTACAAAAACTTACAATCACACAAATTCAAAAGCATGTAAGTCATTGGGTAACAGAGAACAATCCCCAACACTGTTAAACCAAGAAACCAGGAAAAACCAAACACGCTTAAATCTCACCTTACTGTAGTCGTGACAAGACTGAAGTTTGCTTCTTTAGTCTTATATGAAAAGCTACAACCCCAATACAATAAAACCACAACCACGTTAGCCATGTTCAGTTAAGAAAAGCCCCTTAAAAATGTCAGAAAGGAATCTTTGGTGGGAAACCACAAATGAATCACTTTTCATGACCTGAAAGACTCAAAACTGATTCTCAGGGACTTCCAGATGGTTCATTCGTTATCTATTGCTATATGGAGGAAGTTGAGATAAAGAAAAAAGGTGGATTATCTGAGGGTCCCTATGAACTGGTTTGAGAACAACTTCCTGAAAGATCCAGATGAGGGGTTCCTTCAGGAAACCAAACGTTTAAAGAGCCTTAAATTAATGTATGAATTCTAGGCCATGATCTTCTGCTGCTACCTTCTCTGTGCACAAGCTCATTTAAGATAGAAAACTTTAATATGAACAGGTGAATCAAAATGTTTAATTATTTTTGGTTAATATTGATGTGCTCTGGGCTAAAGAGGAGCAGGACTGTCCAGTCTCTTAGCAGTGCAGTTTAAAAGGCAGCATCTGTGATGGTATGGGGTTGCATTAAGGCACATGACATGAGTGGTTTGTACATCTGGGAAAGCTTTTCAGCAAGACACATGCTGACTTTTTCACGCTACACCACATTCTGCATGTATTACAACAGCATGGCTCTGTGGTAGAAGAGTCTTCACTGACAAAAAAAAAAGAAAATCCAAAATGGTTGCAAATGGGAAGGCATTTCACCTTTAATACTGCAGCATTTGGTTTTCTCGGTTCTCAAATGTTAACAGAGTGCTGATAAAAAAAAGGTGATGTAACGTGGTAAAAGTGCCCCTGTCCCAGCTTTTTTGAACTGGTATTAAACTGACAATTTTGGAAACATTTCAGTTTCATCATTTGTTGTCTTTGTACTATTTACACATAGTATAGATTTGCAGATTATGGCATTCGGTCACTATTTTTATTTTGTTTATAAGCATGTGATGATTTAGGTATTATGTAAACTACCTAAGCTAGTTTGTAGCTCCCAACCCAAAATCAACATAATGCCTTGACTAAGGTGGAAATTATGAACATAATGATATTACCACATATATATAATATATAATAATATATATATAATGTAATAATACATACAGTAGCTCTAATAAATGCAGGCAATGTTATGGTTAGGCCCTTTGACAAGTCAAGAAAAAAAAAAACAGCTCCATTTAGAAATGTACACCTTCTGAAAGTGTGAATCCCTTTTTTTTTTTACAACATGTATCTTTAAAATGCATGGTGAGGCCAACAAAGAAAGCAGAAGTGGACGTTAGTATGGGTAAAGAGAGTGGTGGATCAATAATTCAACATTCTACAGCACCTGCTTGAGCAGCTAAATGCAGCTGTGCTAGCAAAAGGTTGGCCCAGATGCCAACCTTGGCAGAGCCAGGCAGCCTGAAGTGCCAGACACACTGCCCCAACACCAGCCAGAATCCTCCCGCCAAACTCTACTTGCAAAAAAAAAATAGAAGCAGAGATAAGAGACTTGCTCCTTGTAAAGTTAAGGCAGGGAAATCTGCTCACTTTGGGGATGTTGGGAATTCAAGTTGCCCACATCTAGTGGGAAGTATTCTAAGAGTTTATCTCCCAAGAGTTAAAGTAAAAGCTCCTTTTATGAAAGATGCAGCACAGGGTCATAAGTCACATAAGATTATGCACAGTTCTCCTGCTGCAAGTGTTAAATTAAACTAAGGCCCAAGTTCATGGTCTATTTAAAGAGCTTTGTCTAGAATTACCCACCAAACGACTCTGGAGGTCATTTAAAGATACAATCAGGATTAATAATATCATTTATTTTATGTTTTATATAATGTTATGTAACATTTTGTGCCACAGAACTGCATTCTTCAGCCTCACTGAACAGAATTTGGGGGAAATTTGACAATTAGCCCCCCCCAAACGCACGCCAGACTGCTAGCATAGCTTAATGTTATTGGACATTCTATAAGTTAAGACGACCAACTAGCTTCCACACTATTGCATATGCATAATAATTGGGCATTGTGAAGTGGAGAACAGAGTATTTTTTAACACAATTTTAAAATAGAATAAAAAAAATATATACAAAAAATTTTTTAAAAAATAAATAACATCTAAATTCAATTTTAGGAAAAACGCTTGTATTTTTTTTTTTTCAAAAACAATATTTCTTTATTGACATCTTTAGAAGACATGTTGCATCAGAAATTCATTGCTTTTGATGTGCCAAACGTCGAAGCACTAACAGACTCACAACAGAACCCAAGCACTTCATACTTCATTTGTCCAGCGAACATGGCAGCATGTGTATCTTCATGTGGTCCATACAATGTTAAGGTTAGTGTGCATGTGTGTCTCTGAAGTGTTTTATAAAGGCTTAACTCCACACTCAAAACAAAAGAGATGAACGTTTTTGCGCCTGAACACAAAATGCAGGTTGGAAAAACAAAAAAAAACAACAAAAAAAAAAAACAAAGAGCATTAAGATCTCTCTTCTCTGTCCATAAAAGTCCCACTGCACCATCTACCCCTTCCTTCAAAGAAGCATTTCTTCTGCGCGACCTCAATCGTCCATCTCTACAGTAAAGAGATGTGACTATGTGCTTTCCCCCATCCCTGAGAGACCAACTCCAGCTCTTTCTCTCACAGGTTCTTCCACACATCCCTACCTCCTGTGTCCATCCCACACATGACGCAACCTTTTTCAGCAATTATGTAACCACCACAGAGAAAACCACTTAGCTGCTCAAAGTCAACCAAATGCCCCAACAAAAATGTCAAAAATGTCTAAATTAAATGCTGAACATGAGAATATACGTTCACGAGTGCTGGAATGTGCAGTTATGGGTGCAACTGTGCTTTTGCTGCAATGGCTTCCCATTGAACATTGAGGCAAATCACCTGTACAGAAACATGTGCATGCTAACCGAGGGAATCGCATGCTGAGATGGAACCGAAATGAACGGTCCAACAGCCACGGTTAAAGAGGAGAAGTGTATAAAGTGTATATGAGGAAGCTCTGGAGTTCCTTCACAGTATCATAGCATTTTGCACCTCGTCAGTGCCACATATCAACGGCTCTAGTCCCTTTGACACATTTGCACTTGACACTGACGGTGCAAACACGTGTGCACAGGGGCCTATATGTGTCCCATTGCATGCGTTTGTGTGTGCGCATTAGGGCTGCACAATATATCTGTTGCTAATCCTTATTGTGATATTAGCCTAAAGGTTACGGATACTGCAGACATGTACAAATGAGCTTCGAACCAAACACAGAATGTATTTATTTGTGTTTTCCAATTGCAGGTATTGTCTGGGGGTTTAAATGAAATGAGATTTTGTAACAATATGACTGTAAAGTGACATATTGTGCAGCTTTATGTGAACATGTCTTACTTGCAGGGTTTTCATTCTGGATCGTGGGTGTGGCTTACTAAGCACATGGCCCTGAGACCCTCCTATCTGAACTGGGGAACTTGCCGATATGCTAATACCTGATTCAAGCTGTACGGACACAAAAAGATTCTTCTGCTAAACAGTACCTGGCTGGATATCATGACAAAAGCCCTTTCTTTACTATATCAGAGCCACAGTTCGCATTTCACACACAGTACCTGAACAGCACCATTGCAGCATGTCTACTGCAGTCATTATCTTCATCATTATAATCATTATCATCATCATCATCCATTCAGTCACTTTCTCACAGCTATTAGCATTTTAATTATTGCTTTTAACCAACGTTCATATTCAAGTCAATGTGCAGAGTCTAAAGCTTGCTCCAGGCTACTCTCGCCTCCTCACTTTTTGAGGTAAATTGTCATTACAGCCCAATAAAAAAGAAAACGAGGGCCGTCTACGTCAAAACATTGGTACTGATTAAACACAAATGAGATGTATAAGAGCCAATGTCTTTGAACTCATTGTAAGGCAAATAAGAAAACTCAAATGTACAATACAAAAAGTCCCAGGAACATAAATATATGTAAAAAGCAACAAAAAAAGTATTATATAGTCTCTGTCCCCTTTATTTAACTTCTTCCTTGTGTTTCAAAGAACACATAAGAGGGCACCTACACATTGGAGACATTTTGTGAGTCCCGTGCCTGCCGGATCCCGTAGAGCCACTTAATGACGCGTGCGTTCCTCTCAATCACCGAGATGCCATATGGAACACGCTCGCTGGGCCTTGGAGGGATGTCATCTTCATCCTCGTCCTCCTCCCTCCTGCTTTCGTCTCCACATTCAGAGCTGGGTGTGCTGACGCTGCGGAGTTTGGAGACGGAAACGATGTCGGAGGCGGCGCGGGCAAAGCGCTCCACTCCTCCCAGGCCGTCCAGCTCCTCCGGGTCGAGGCCACAGTAGTTAAAGAAGCGCTCGAGATCCGCAGTGGCCCTTGAGAGACGGTCACTGAGGTCCGACTTGGAGCGGTGCAGGGATGGGTGTTTGCGTCCTGAGCCCCGTGAACTGGCTGAAGAGAGTCGAGTGAAGGCGGGTGAAGCTGGTGGGACACCTGAACGTAAGAGTAAGGGGCTGGATGGCAGGCATGGCGAGGGAGACCGAGGTGGGAGTGAGTGGGGCTTAGGAGGTGGAGGTGGTACCTGTGGCTGGGCAACCTGTGGCTGCGTTGTCTGTCTGGGCTTGGCCTGAGACTGCAGAGGTATCCTGTGAGGTTTCCTGATCTCCGTCTGTGGCCGCACGTCCACCCGTCGGACGGTCACAGAGTTGGGGCTGCCATAGGTGCCCTGTACAGGAAGACGAGGAGCTCTGGCTGGGACAGGGGGCGGTCTGCAGCTGGGCTCCGGGACAGCAGAAGGAGGCTGGATGTGGTTGTTGAGAAAGGAAGTGCAGGAGTTGACAGAATCAGATGTTGAGAGAAAGTGTCCCTTAAAACTAAAACCCTGCTTGTGCTCTGTTTCTGACTGGCCACTCCCCACACTTTTCCCTCCAGATGATGGTGAGGAAGCTAGGGGTGAAGGAGAGGAAGGGACAGGGGATGTAGACTGGGGCGTATCCGAGACATTAATGAGGTTGTTAAGAATCTCCAGGTTGAGTATCGGACCCCTGCGGCTATTCTGCCCCGGGCTTACTCCATTGTCCACGGAGTCTAAGGGCCGACGGGGAACCTTCCTGGCCAGCGGAGTGTTGATCCTGCACTGCAGCATCATACTCGGGGACAGAAGGGGCTTCCGGATAATTGGTGGCTTGATGGGCTCCTGCCTAGTGAGTGCCACCTGCTGGCTCTTTACATACTTGGCCTTGTCGGCTTCTAGACGCTCCACTGCACTCAGTTTACGCGCCCCAGGCTCAGGAACCCTGCGGAAGTAGTCCGGACCCTTGTTCAGGATACGGAAAGGCATGGCAGAAGTGAATGGACCCCCAGCCAGACGCCCATTTGAAGGACGAAGGGTCTCCACTGGCATGATGGGTAAGATCAACGACAGAGGAGGTGGGATTGAAGAAAAAGGGTGAAACTGAGGCTAATCGTCAATTCCCAGTTGAGCCTCAGAAAAGTCTTTTGTACTTACGTCTTTTACCTCTTCTTTTAAGCCCCTCTCCCGCCCCCGAGGGCCCCCTTTAACTTTCCAAACTGGCTGAACGCTACTCCCGTTTTTGTTTCAGGTCCACTTGTCTTTTATCCCCACACTTCCTGGTGTGGCTCACTGAAAGGAGGCTTCTGGGAAGGGGTCACCAGAGGTTGCATTCCTCATCAATATGACTGAGTGACCCACCCGGACAAGGGCAGTACATGAAGTCAGCGCTGAGACTCCGTTCCCTCACAGCTCTGCCAAGTAACAGAGTCCTAGAGGCAATGAAACGCAGAAACTCCGTCCACGCACACACGTTGGCAGCGTCCCACAAACTCCTCAACGGCTTGCAATCCTGAAGTCCTCTTCTTTCAGCTGCAAGGCTCTGAAAAGAAGAGAGAATGAAAGATACCATCAGAAAAGAGAAAAAGAAATCGAAAGGGAACTGTTCTCTCTCCCTCAGCTCCACGTATAAAGCACTGTAGAGCAAATGGGGCAAGCGCTTGGTTTTAATGCGATGTCTGGCTCCTCCCACTACACGCTCAGGGCCTCCAGATGCCATTTCTCCAAGCAGCCAATCAGAGGACAGAGGCACAGGGGGGATGAAAGGGGGAGAGGTTGACTAGGAGTCTGACTGGCTGATACCAGAGGTTTCAACCAATTGTACCCTTCCCCCCACTCACAACAAACACGCCTACTGAATTTTCATTCAAATGAAATTCTTTGAAAGACAACAAAAAAGAAAAAGAAAGAGCAAAGAGGGAACAGCTGCAGTCTCTTAGCGTTCAGTTGCCTTAAAGACAACAGGTTTTAGTGGAAAACGCCGAAATCCCCCCTCCTTCACATGTGTAGTATTCTTGAGTACATAAAAGGGCTTTGTGGACGGTCTATACAGAACACATTACAGACAGATTATCATGTTTTATACGCTGGCCCTAGAGGACGAATCTAAGCTGGAGCTCATGTAAATCTCTCTAAAAACGCTCATGAGCATCACCTCTACTACACACACAAGCAAAAACCCTCTTAAGAATTCCACCGGACTAGAAACAGTCTTGCTGCTGCTGATGACTCAGATAAAATCACTTACTCTGACTTATTCTTTCATCTGTGGTTTCATGGGAGACGAGAGGCAATTTACTTTTCCCCCTCTCTGTTCTATTTCCCCCCAATTTTCTTACAGTACTAAGGATTGGGATTACATCATAGGAGGTGCTCCAAGGCTCCTTCATCCTCATCATCATATTCAAGCACATATTTTTAATTAATCTTTTTATAGCCTGTCTGTGTCTCTGGAACCGTGTCCCCATTACAACCCCCCCATATTTTTTCTGAAAGAAGACAGAGCAAAGTCAATAGAAAGAGACGGATTTTCAAACCAAGCCCTAAATACAGCCTCAGGCTTTAATTATTAGATCAAAAGCAACCGCCTCAGAAGATTAAGACAAGTAACCTGAATGTGTACGGAGCACACACTGAAGTAATTTAATATAGAATGATGGCATTGTGTTTCAAACATGATACGCAGTCACTAAAAGGGCCAATGGGGGCAGACGACCTTGTGGCCAGAGCGCAGAAGAATTATCACTTTCATAGAAAATCTGTATCTTCTAATGACTAGCTGATGTCCTTGTTTAGTAAACATGAGTAGCTCAAGCTAAAGTGCTAAATTAGTTCATGTGCTGGTGGCTATGCGCATTCTCAAAAACACTGAAGAATTTGCTCGTGTGTGTTATTGTACCCATTATGAATTTTGTGTGCATAGCAATAATAAATGCAAATCCAGGTTAAATTATCTGGTGCAATGAAGCAGCACATACAGACACACAAATGTTCAGCTGTTTTCAGAGGCAGAGCTTTTAATAGAAGGCACAGTTGCTTGGGATGCAACCAGTATAGAAATGTGGAGAGGGATCAGCCTTTAACAGGTCGTTAGTCACTGCAGTTCATAGGAGCCCAGCACCCAGCACCCAGCACCCTGTGCCCTGCGCCCTGTGCCAGCACATACTCATCTATGCCCAAACACACATGCATGTGCAAACACAAATACACACAAATACACACAAAACACACACACACACACGCACACACGGATGCATGTGCAAACACAAATACACACAAGACACACACAAGACACACACACACACACACACACGGATGCATGTGCAAACACAAATACACACAAGACACACACATGCATACACACACACACACACACACACACACACACGGATGCATGTGAAAACACAAATACACAGAAGACACACATACACACACACACACACACACATATGCATACACACACACACATGGATGCGTGTGCAAACACAAATACACACAAGACACACACATGCATACACACACACACACACACACGGATGCATGTGAAAACACAAATACACAGAAGACACACATACACACACACACACACACACATATGCATACACACACACACATGGATGCGTGTGCAAACACAAATACACACAAGACACACACACGCATGCACGCACACACACACAAAAACACACACACATGCCCACACACAGTCTCAGGGTCACTTATACAACCTGCTTATAATGACAGAAGGAAGAGCTTCAGGCTACATCCTTTTTTGAATCATGAAAATAATCTAGCACAGCTGAAGAGTCAAATACACCACTATTCCTGCGCAATCATGAGGTACAGAAAGACAATACCTAACCCAACATACACCACACACAGACAGCTCATATTGCAGTCTGTGGTTTATGGTTACACAACACAGCTGTCTTATACTATTCACCACCTCTGCTTTGTCTCCATCCTTCTTATTTCAAAAGCAAATGCGGAAATTCTCTCCCACCACTGCAAATCCCTAATTGTGCAATACGCACCTTAGTCACATCCCATGAGTCCTACAGGCACAGGTCATGTAAGACTCTCACAACAGAAAACAAGTGCAAACACACACAGACACACCCACACCATGGAAAGTGCTGGACGGAAGTGATCCATGACGTCACGTCGCAGATTTAGGCATGAACAGAAGTGTGAACTGATCAGGGCTTCAGCTCCATGCCATCTGGGCAGAGCGTGGAGAGCATGCAGGGCTTGGGAACACACACACACACACACACACACACACACACACACACACACACACACACACACACACACACACACACCCCCACCC
>JBBIGC010000131.1:20315270-20328485 GCA_037576955.1 Lepidarchus adonis
TTTAGTACTGTGTATTCTCTTTTCCTTGTATTTTTATTACCTTTTATATTTATTACCTTTGTATTTTCATTAGTATAAGATGTATGTTGTTTTATGTCACTGCTCTATGTCGCAGTCGTTACATAAGCAATTTCCTTAGGGACAATAACGTTTTTCTGATTCTGAAATACTATCTGGTAATTGATCATAATTCACAGACGCTTAAAATAACTGACAGCATGCTGCAACATCCAAAAAATAAAAAACAGCACACATGCCAACTTAAACAGTAACTGGAAAATTCCAGCAACTGACACAAACTTCTGTTCAAATGAGGGAGGAAAATTCCTTCGGTGGTCTAGCGCATGCGCATGCGCGCGCCCACACACACACCCAATCAAATTTGTGGAATCGTTCTGCACGGAATCTAAGACAGCCAATCACACGGCACCATAATAGCCCTGCCCAACGCAGGCCTCCATCAAGCCCCGCCCCCTCCTCGGAATAACGCTTGTGTGCGTTCCAACAAGTAACCACAAGGGGGAGTACCTTCCTCACGTTGGGTCACGGGCCCAACTAACCTCATTTCGCAGCAGGATTCCACAGCAATCCTACTTTTTAATCTACAGTAGTGAATTTCAGGCTTAATGCTGTAACCTGTTTCCTAGGGGAACTGCAAACAAAGTGGAGTGTGTTCGCTCACGAATGGGTCTGGAATACATCAGCTGAGCATGGCAGTAACAAGCATGGATGGGGTTTAGCCTCATCTTTACAAATACTGTAATGACTCCTTTTCTGCAGGAGCTCTTTGTTGTGCTAGACGTTCTGTCCTAATCAAAGGTTTTGAGCTACAGGATACGGCTGTGCAGCAAAACGGGGGAATATGACAAACGGGGCAAAACTATTCAGAATATGCACGCGCGCACACACACACACACACACACACACACAAAATGCAGACTGATGTCATCCCCCAGCCTTGTCTTCTGCCCCAGATACTGTCTTTCTGCACTGGCTTCAAATCCAAAAGAAAAATGCAGAAGCTTCTGGTGGAGGTGACTAGGCAGGAATGAAAATTATCGAAATCTTTAAGGACTGTAATGAAACCTCATCATAGCCGTACTGTATTATACATCATAAATGGTTTTCTATGGCTGAATTAAATCCTCTTGAGGTCTGACCTAAAACAAAGGCTTTAAATATTTGATACTAAACAATGAACAATGTGTGGAATGTGCATTTCCTGGCTATTCTGAAATCATCAGCATTCACCACAAAGCTAAAAGATGCATCTCAGGTTTTTGCTCTGCAGCCAGGCACAAAAAACGGAGCATCCTCTGGAACTTCTGGAAAAGTCTGGTCATATTTACACCAGGACTGTGACTCTATAAAGAACAAACTGATCAGCCTGAACATTCAAACCTCAGACAGCCGGAGTGAAGTACACTGATTATCATTATCATGTTACAGGGGCATATTTTATGCAGAACAGTTGTTTCTTGAAGTTAATGTGCTAGAAGCATGAAAAAAATAAGCATCTGAGCCATTTTGGGCTTTATTGTGACGGCTAGACAACTATTTCCAGAACCGTAGGTCTTTTGGGGGCTTCCCAGCATGCACTGGTTAACACCTGCACTGAAGGACAACTGCTGAACTGTCAACAGGGCCATGGGCACCCAAGAATCACTCGTGCACATCAGGAATAAAAAGGCAACTCGCAATAACAGAAGATCTACTATAGTTACTGCTGGCTCAGTGGCACAGTGCACCACAATCTGGCAACCGAGGGGGGCTACTCCGTTTTAGGCCGGTGCTTTTAATGTTATAGATGATCAGTGTATTAGCTCCAACATCATGCATGAGAAAAACTATGAACACAAAGTGCTACAGTGACCGACGAAGGACTGAAATGAGAAGAATCATAGATACAAACAGGAAGCAGTGAGGTGTTAAACAGGAGGTAGAAAGGTGAAATGATAAAGAGAGAGAGAGAGATAGAGAGAGATAGAGAGAGAGAGAGAGAGAGAGAGAGAGAGAGAGAGAGAGAGAGAAATTTCATGGGAAATGACAGAGAGGGAGTGGTTTCTGAGGAGATAGGGGTGGTGGAACCTGATAACAGACAGAGGGGTGCACAAGCAGCACTTTATCAGAATTAAATATGCAACGAGTGACCTCACAACTCTGGACCAGAAACAAAAAGCACCAAACTCACAAACATCTTAAAACATGCAGAGAATTACAGCTTCAACATTATTCCTGGGATTGAAGAAGCCTGCAATATGCAAATGAGCCTCTAACCAATCACAGTCCTTCTTACTGTGTGTTACCAGCCTCCAGACCAATCACAGCTCCAGATGAATTGAATGATGTTTCTGTCAGCAATCTAATCATTCTAATGAGAGTTTTGTGCTAAAATTATTATCTAATGTATTTTTAACAGATCAGCCATAACATTAACACCACTGACAGGTAAAGAAAAAAAAACAGCGACTATCTATTTATTTTAGTACAACGGCATCTGTCAGGGAGGCGAGGCAGCAAGTGAACAGTCAGTTATTGGAAGTAATGTGGAAACTGGATGCCCTTATTGAGATGGTCAGAGGACGGAGTCAGAGCATCTCCAGAACAGCAGATCTTGAGGAGTGTTTCAGATAATTCTGCATTAGCTAGTACCTTCCAGAAGTGACTGATGAATCGGCACCAAAATCGTATTTGTTTGGGGTCCGATCCCAAAGAAGAGCTACTGTGGTTTAAAAAGCGAACGTTGACTCTACAGAAAGGTGTCAGAACACAGTCAGAGCTGTGAGGAGAACCTACTAAATATTAGCATTTTATGCCTGATCGGGGTCATCACAATATCTAACAATACAGTTTCAATACTAATAAAAGTCCCTAATAAATACACATCACTGGCTTAGCTCTGTCCCATATCCAGCATGAATTTCTTCATTGAAAACAAACATTGCGACCTGTGCTTGTCTACCATCTCCTCAGCCGCTCCTTTGCCAAGCTGTGAATACAAAGAGCAGTTGTGAGCTGCCTGGCGGAGGAAAAAGAAGGTAAGATGCCCCGTGACTTAACAGCACATCCAACTTTATTCAGCAGATTCGTCTTCTTCAACCGAGAGCACAAATATTGACAATAGAAGCTTGGCCACATTCCTGCAGGATGGAGTACGTGTGTGCTGTACTGGTGACGAAGAACACAGGTATAAGGAGAATGTGGGTGCAGATGAGATATTAACTCAAAGGTGTGCCAAGGCTGGACTCTACACACAGGATGGCAGAGAGATGAAAAGCATTCTTGTTACTGTTGCAACATTATTACATAATAAAAGACCACACGCCCATAATAAGCCTATATTACGTAAGGCAACATACAGTGAGTGTGTGTGTGTATGTGTGTGTGTGTGTGTGTGTGTGTGTGTGTGTGTGTGTGTCAGACATGGGAACGGCAAAAAGAAGAGGATTAACGACGCTCAGCATGTTTGAGCGGTTTGGCTTTGCTGAGGAAGATGATGAGAGAGCTCTTTGGTGTATTTGCGACTTCGACACTTTGCTGAATGCTCGCAGAAATTCCCAAGGCCTAGCAAACATGGAGCCCTTGGTTTCTGACTCGTGCTGTGAACATGAGATCTGAACTGACAGACATATCAGCAAAAATATTTATAATATTTACTAATCACACTTAACACAACAAAATATTCATCATAATTACTATTGTTAACCTTCACATACTTCAACACTGGGACAAACAGAACGTGTACCAAGTTTAGACTCTTTAACTCCTCACGTTGTCAATCATCCACACAATAACTCTCGCATAACACTGAGCATTACAATATTTCAATATTCAATATCACAATATTACATGCTGCACATCACCAACCTCACTAACCTCAAGCTGCAATATACAGTGTAACTGCAATAACTGCTGTTACCATAATTTAATTTTACCATAATTTATCATATTTTTACTGCTTTTTCATTAAAAATCAGATTTTTACCTTGTAGTTTTTGTTACATTTGTATTTATAGAACCTTTGTATTTTTCTACCTTGTATTTTTAGTACTGTGTATTCTCTATACCTTGTATTTTTATTACCTTTTATATTTATTACCGTTTGTATTTTTATTAGTATAAGATGTATGTTATTTTATGTCATTGTCTCTGTGTCGTAGTCGCTACATAAGCAATTTCCTTAGGGACAATAAAGTTTTTCTGATTCTGATTTATTTTCATTTAAGAAGTAAAAACATGTATTAAAAAACTACAAAACAACCTTTTACCCACTTTTCCCCCCTCACAAACTGCCAACGATTTTACTTGACATTTTACTGTTATCGATTTTAATATAAGAAATGGTCGATACAACATCGATAAAACTTAGTGTATATGTACATCGATCATACATGTTTTGACTGACAATACGAAAAGGCAGCAGACCAATCACATGGCTGGAATATAGTTACGGTCACGTTGATGGAATAGTGTCACACCCGCCAGGTTAGGTTGACACACAGAGCAAATACGAGCCAGTGGCATGAGTTTGTGATACTTTAGCCTCAACTGCTACTTCAGCCATACACACCAGTTCATCAGGAGTGGCAGTGAGAAAAAAAAGAAAACAACAACAGAACTTTTTTAATGGAAACTTGAACAACAGCATTACCGATGACGACATGTCAAAGGACAAATCTTGAGGCTCAAAACACATGAACATCATTTAAATGAAGGGTTAGAGTAATTCAGTAGTGTGTAGATATTTTGTTTACAGTCAGAAGCAGAGTAGCCTGCACTGCAAGTGTGTCTACACCATGTTCCCACAGACAGGTAATACGACCAACCTCTACACAATCTGAAACAGGGTCGTCCTGTAGAGCTGTAAAAAATTCCCTGGCTGTAAAGATTTCTCTCAGGTAGCACAGCTTCACACGCCTTATTCACTACTGAAATCTGAAAAGCAAATGTAGTGTGTTCTCCTGTAGAACCTGTACCTATTCTCCTGTTCAACCTGAAAGCAGAATTGAGACTTTTTAATTGAGAATTTTATAATGTCCATCTTATTTGGAACTGAAAATAATTTAATTCTCTATTTTCTTTGAGTTCTCCAGTAAACACTATTGACCGGTTAGAATTTTTAAGATTTTGGTTTAAATTATACCTATTTTATCTACAGTTGTATAATGTAGAAAATAAACAATTTACACCAGAAAGAGCCTTAGGATACCTTCACATCTCACTTTGGTGTAACAGGAACATTTAAACTAGACAGATTAAGTGTTTTGATTTATATTGCGATTAACTGATATGAGAAAAAAATCGACATAGTTGATAACGATTTAAACTAAATCACTAATTCCTTATCACATCACACAACCATTTTAAACCAAACCACACAAAACTTTGCATGACCATAGCCCTACATGGCTAATATCGAATAAGAGTTTTATCTCCAGGTGGGTTTGTTCCTTTCATATTACTGCCCACTAAACTGGGGTAGGCACAAAACACTTTTTGGGCAATACCTCAACAACCATAACGCCACATAGGCCAAATTTGTATGACAACTCCTCCTCTAGGAGGCGCATAATTTAAGTTCATTACAGTCAAGTAAATTTTATTTGTATAGCGCTTTTTACAACTGATGTCACAACAAAGCTTTACAGAATTTACAAAGAGCAAGGAAAAGCTCCTTAAACTGTATAGAGAAACCTTGGGAGGAACCAAGGCTCAGAAGAGGAACCCATCCTCCTCTGGTCGACACCAGAGGGTGATAATCTGTAAAGTTTTGTGAATTTAAGTCCAGCACTTTACTACTATTTTCTTGCAACATAACGGCTCAAATTTGACACATTGCATCACCATCACATTATGAGAAATATCCATAAGGGCAGCTGCAATACACTGTTGTTAATTCCTGAGAACTCAACGTATTGTTGACCAACCCTACAGCCAAGCAAACTTGTAGTTCAATACATCAGAATCAGAAAAAAATGTATTATCCCAGAAGAAATTGCTTATTCAGCGACTACACATGGAGACATACATGCATGGAGTTATACACCGAGTAAGATAAAAGAACACACTAAGTAAGATAAAAATATAGATAAAAATGCCAGAGTATAAACAGGGTAAGATGGTAAGTGTGAGTGAAAGGATACTGATTTAGAAAACGTAATTTGTAATGAATACAGTAAGGTAATATAAACAGAATAAATAATAATGCTGAGAGCCAAAAGGGCGTAAGTGACATTTTGGTCAAAATTGAGTTATATATATCATGGGAAATCTTTTTGTGAGCTTTTTCTACTGAAAAAAATTACAGAAGTGAAATATAAATACATTTTGAGTTATTAAACAAAAACCAATGGTCTTAACTGTAAACACACTGAAGCATTTAGAGTCAGAAAGGCTGAAGAAATGTAGAAAAAATACTTTTTGGACTGAAAGATATAATATTATTCATTAAGTACCATGTCATCCATCTGTATCAATAATTGTGCTATAAATAGGTTAAATCAGCACAGAAAGTCATTTTTTGTTTTGGCTCTCCTGTAAATTTGGTGAAATGTCACTTACGCCCTTCTGGCCCTCAGCCCTCGATATTATGTCCAGGTAGAACATGGTGTTACAGACCCATACATGAACCTTCACACTCAACCTGCATCACTACTTTATTATATAGCATATTGTAATATTATTAGGAAAATAATAAATTAATTAGCAGCAGGATATTAACATAATGTTATTTTATTCTTGTACGTGTAAAGTATTCTTGTATAAAAGCTGCATGCTCTTTGACTTTCAAGTTTAAGAAAAGTTTCAAACATGTTTCGTTCATGCCCTAGAGTAACGTCTGACGGCCAACACCTTTAACATTGTTCAGGCTACTGATGCTTCTTCCATCACACCCCCACTAGCAACTTATCGATCTCTATCCAGCACAGCCAGGTTCTCTACAAGCCCAAACATGCCCTCCATCAATAATGCCAAGCATTCAGAACAACATCAGTCAGTCAGACACCAGGGCGGGTGCAGAATTTACAACCCTGTCCTTGACCGATGACTAAGAAGCTGCATAGTTTCTGTTTGTTGCAAAACGACACGCTCTCCCTGCTGTTAGAATCCCAGCTCTGAATATTAACAGCAAAGAGAGACGTTCTGTATAAACAGCGCGAGTGGGTGAAAACGACATGCATGAATGTGCACATCACTTGCTCGCTCTTTACCGTCTCCAAGCGCCCAGTGGGGGGTTTGGAAGAGAGGCCCCTAGGGATGCTGGCTGCTAGGCAGCGGTGCCCGCTGCCAGGTGTTTTGCGCAGGCCTCCCTCCAAAGCACAAATCATACAGATCTGGGGTTTCAGCCACTTCAGTGTGGGCGATCCCAGAAACCATCAACCATCTATCACACAGGGATCAATAAAGGTGTAATAATCCATAAGTCCATTCTGAATAATTCAACTGAAAATGGCAATTCACCCACATTGAACTTGAAATGGTGGAAATGATAACAGCATTTTAAAAATGTTAATATCTAAAGCGAAATATTAGTTTGGTTGTCTTGAAATTTGTGAACAATGTTTGGTGTACTGACTTGTCTATTATTTTCGCTTCAAATATAAAATAGAATAAATTCAGGATGTTAAATTACTCCAAAAATAAAATCTGAGATGGAAACTTGTGATAATTGTCTATAACGTAAGTAGAGAAAACTGATTTAAAAATGTTCTTTTGAATACACATACTGTAAATGTAGAACAGATACGTAGCAATGAGCTCCTGGCCCTTCGAATGACAAAAAAAAAAAAAGACCAAAAAACAATCAGAAAAATGTAAATGGCAAGTGACCAAGTGAGAAAATGAGAAATGGAGAAAGAGGTGGTGGTATGTTAATAAGAAGACTGTTGAGGGGTGTGTGCATGTTACACATTCACTTTCATGTTTTAAAGGCATGTTTATGGATGTGTGGTGGCGACAGTAGCAATTCGAGGATATGATTGTGCCCTAAAACAGTGTATAAGGGTTTATTGAAAGTGTAGTGCAGTGTGAGTCAGACGGTAAGTAGGAGTTTCTCCAGGATTGCAGTAGAATGACCCATGGATGTCACCCATTTCAGTACCTTCATTTCTTGGTGAGTCAATGAGTCATCACACTGTTCACGTAATGTTCTCCAGTGGAGGCATCATGCCTGTTCACTGTGCCAAAACAGAAACCAATGATGGCACAACGATGAGTCCCACAAAGAAGATCCATTTCATGTCTGCAGAGACAGATGCTTTGGCAGCTTTGGAACGAATGAAGTCATTGGAAACACCTTTAGGAATTAGCCTAATCGTGAAATCTCTCAAACTGGCAATACAACTTGAACCAGGCAGCAAAGTAATGCCTTCAAGAAAAAGAAACCAGCCAGAATGTTAGAGGGTTGGAGTGTCGGTGCCTCTAGTGCTCTTCGGTCCTCCTTAAGACGCATCACGTTTGATTGGATAAACAAGAAGAAACAAGTAGAGCTCTTATTCCACGTTGCTCCCCTTGAAAAGGCCCCTGGACAGAACAATTGGCGCTGCCAGGAAGGGCTGGACTTCCTTGCACTCACAGTGGAATGCTGCTTCTCGAAGTCTGGGAGGGAAATCAGCTGATCTGAACCAAAACAGACCGCTTTGAGAGGAAACACGACCTAGGTCAGCTTTTAGGAAAATCATTCCAGCCCCCAATGCTCAGTAAATGACATAACCTTTGCTGAGTCATTCAAGCCTCACATAAAAGGAGGAATTATAAAGCGGAAGAACAAAGGAGACGTTTTACGAGGACTTCGTCAAGCTAGATGGTCATACAACAGGATGTGTGACAAGACAGAATCTCAAAGCTGAACAGGACGTGCTGTAGCTGCTTCTTCCTAAGGCAAAAGTGCACAAGCTTTGCGCATGTTCTTGATGAAAGAACAGTCAATACCGCTGCCTGTGTTTACCAGAGTTGCCTCAACTCAAATACTGCTGGTCATCATCTTCACTGTCACAGGTCACTGACCTCAGATCACCGTTAATGACGAAAAGGCACCTAGAGGCGGAGATGGAGCAACTTCTGACATCAGTAACTGCATCTAAACTTCATTGACAAACATGTGGGACCAACATACCTCACTCCTACGAAATAACAGAAGAATGTGTGTGTGGGTGGTTAAACACTTCACAATTACACAGCACATTCTGAGGCAACTCCCCAAGGGCAGAGCATTTTCTCCATGAAGCACAGTCTCTTCTAAACAAACCAGATACCAAAATAAGGTTTGAAATGAAAATGAATAAATATATGAACATTAAAAGTCAATCTTTAGATGATGGAACACAAGGAGGACGGTCAGCCTCGTCTAAAAATGGCCCAGACCACAGATATGTTTTCACATTTGAATTTAATTTACCTAACAAATCTAAACCAAATCTGCTCAACCAATCTCTGTTCTTGTGCCTTTAAGAAATTGTAAATGATGTTTTTTAGCTATAAGTGAATGCAGCTGCAATAACAATGCGCTGTTTGTGATCTCACAGAAATAATAACTCAGCAGCTCACAATTCTATGGTATATTTTGCGACATAACAGCATTTACATCAAACTTTCTGCTTTTTTATTCTATGGGCCCTTTAAAGAGGCTGAAAACCTCGTCTCCGCTCACCATTACACAGTACCCGCAAAAGAAAAACATACCCCGTTTGCTATTTTAGGTCGTATCTCTAGAGGTCTGTCTAGGGGAGGGATCCTTTGTGTTACTGTGCAGTGTGTATGTGTGTTTTTGTGCGTGTGTGGTACAGTAAATGAATTAAAGAGGAGATTAATGAGTCAGGATAGTGGGGCTCAGACTCCAATCTGTTCCCCATCTCACTAGGGAGATGTCACCATCAGCTCCTATTCTGTCAGGCAAATCCCAGAAAGGACATTTGCGCGCGCACACACACACACACACGACTGGTTCACATATGAAGAAACAGAAACACATGCAGCTAGACAGATCAGATATAACCCAGACATGGACATATATACCCAGACCTCAGGGGAAGTCTAGCAGAAAACTCAGACTGCAGGACTTATGCATATTGAATGGTGCGCAAAAGCCAGTCTGAGACAGCGTGTGTGTGTGTGTGCATAAGTGTGTATATTCCAGGGTCATAGTCATGGTATGTTAGCTCCTTTCTATGCCACCAACCCTGCCCCCCATGCCCCTACACCTCACACAAAGGGCACAGACGTACCATCTGTCCGAGAGAAGAAATTCAGAATGTAAAGACGACGGGAGTTATTTAATGTGATATGAGAATCCACATAAAGAAAGAAAGACGACTACACTGCTCATTAGTTCAGTCATGCTCTATTAGCTGCTGTTATTATTCTCCTTCAGAATCGCTGGTCAGTACACTCTTTATATACATGCCCCGCCCCCAAATCCTACTGATATGAGCTCAGAATAAACTCCATCAGTGATGTGCTAAAAGGCAGTATTAGAACGGGGGGGAACATAAGTGAGGGAACCATTAAAGTTGGACGATAGAAAAGAGGAGGAAGAGAGAGATCGCAGGCCAGAGAGATTTGAAGTGACGCAGAGAGAAAGAAGAAAATAAATGTGACCGAATGAGGGGAATAGCTCATGACCTGATTTCCAGACTAAGCTGGTTGAAGCAAACGAAAGAGTGTTGTTTCCGATAGTCCAGTTCACACTGAATTTACTCTGACTCAGCTTTCGTTCTCTCAGGTGGACAACAGCATTAAACATACAGTGTGTGACCCTCCCGCCGGTTCACCTTTAACCTACAACCTGAAGGCTTGTATGAGTGCACACACACACACACACACACACACAGCTGCTTAGCAGTCCTGACAGTCACTGTGCTGCATAGCCAGAGGCAGTCTGAAGTCACATGGCATTAGCCAGTACAGTAGCTACAGAAGTGCTGTACAGATCTGCTGATATATATGGAAATACACTAATAAACAAAAAAAAGAAAATTTATCTTCAACCCTAATTAAACTTCTCAAAAATATGTGGTTACCATTTTCCAATTTTTCTTTTCATGGTTTGCCATACATTTTCAACTGGACACCGAAACAGCCCTCCCTGCAAAAAAGATAAATTTAAATAAATAAATAAATAATAATTTGGACCTCAGAGAGAACTTACAAGTGTGTATAACATGTTTGGCTTGGTCTGTGCATACTTGATGTAGAGGTGGACTGTGTTACAGCAGTTTTCTGAATTCCTCCCAAGTCCATGTGGCAATTTTTATCACAACAGCTTTTCTCAGAGGTTTTTGACATTGCGAAACACACAATGAGGTTTCCTGTATTATTTCACAATATTATGTACTGTAGATGGTGAAAGATATCCATTCTTTAAAATCCTATGTTGAGAAATGTATTTTTAAACCAGAACAAAGTGGTGAGACACAAGGTTGA
This sequence comes from Lepidarchus adonis, assembly GCA_037576955.1. Classification (NCBI taxonomy): domain Eukaryota; kingdom Metazoa; phylum Chordata; class Actinopteri; order Characiformes; family Lepidarchidae; genus Lepidarchus; species Lepidarchus adonis. The sequence goes on from JBBIGC010000131.1 coordinate 20,326,692, forward strand.
CCTGGTCATGATCCTCTCAACTTTTATCAGTTTACTTGCAATCACATTATTAGAAACAACTATTAAAAGTCATTTTTGTATTCCTGTCAGTTAAATAAAGGTTCAAGATAAATAAATTGCTTTTTTTAAAGCATTTTACAAAATATTCAAGGGGAATGAAATACAGGACAGATATTTAATTTAGGAATTAAACTTTTTTTTTCTTGCATTGTGTGTGTATATATATATATATATTTACACACACACACACACACACACAGTTCTGGTCATAAAAATAGAATATAATGACAAAGTTAATTTATTATTCACTTATTTCAGTAATTCCATTCAAAAAGTGAAACTTGTATATTAGATTTGTTCATTACATACCAACTGATTTGTTTCAAATGTTTATATCTTTTAATGCTGACAATTATAACTGACAACTAGTGAAAGTCCAAAAAACACCTCGGAAAATTAGAATATCAAATTAAGACCAATGCAAAAAAAGGATTTTTAGAAATTGTGGCCAACTGAAAGGTATGAACATGAAAAGTATGAGCATGTACCGCACTCAATATTTAGTTGTGGCTCCTTTGGCCTGGATTACTGCAGCAATGCGGTGCGGCATGGAGTCGATCAGTCTGTGGCACTGCTCAGGTGTTATGAGAGCCCATCAGCTATTCTGAAACGTGGATTCTGTGCCTCTCCTCTCTTCTTCCAGACTCTGGGACCTTGATTTCCAAAGGAAATGGAAAACTGACTTTCATCAGAGAACATAACTTTGGACCACTAAACAGCAGTCCAGTCCTTTTTGTCTTTAGCCCAAGTGAGACGTTTCTGTGTGGTGGTTCTTGAAGCTCTGACTTCAGCTGCAGTCCACTCTTTGTGAATCTCAGGCACATTTTTGAATGGGTTTTGTTTCACAATCCTCTCCAGGATGAGGTTGTCCCTATTGCTTGTACTTTTTTTCTACCACATCTTGTCCTTCCTTTCACCTCTCTATTAATGTGCTTAGACACAGAGCTCTGAACAGCCAGCCTCTTTAGCAATGACCTTTTGTGTCTTGCCCTCCATGTGCAAGGTGTCAAGGGTTGTCTTTTGGACAACTGTCAAGTCAGCAGTCTTGTATTACGATATCATTGTTGTGCGATATATTGATTATCGCAGAATCACTGTATCACGATATTATCATGGGCCATGTATTGCATATCATAATGTGTCGTGAGATACCCTGCGATTCCCAGCCCTAATCAGGTAACTCAAATGTGAGAGAGTTAAGAGATGGAGAAAAGGTGGGAAAACAAACAAGCCCTACCAGTTTGAGGGGATACAAAGGTTTTCTTTTTGCAAATTTAATTTCCTCATTATTTAGCTGAAGAGGTTATCTAGTATTTGGGTACAGTGAGCGGTCAGAAGCACTGGGCAGTGGCCGGCTCTTCCCGAGTGCTAAGGGCTAATTGAAATGCGGTTCGATGATGCTGGCTAATCTCAACATAAGTGCATTAGGAGAGCCAGGCTTAAAGCAGCAGATCACTCTTCCACATGACTGACTAAGACATACACACACACGCAGACACGGTAACAAAAAACTGTGTGTGTGTGTGTGTGTGTGTGTGTGAGAGAGCGAGAGAAATTTGCCCTTTGACGTATGTACAGTTGCATTCAAAGAAATTTGAGTATCGAGAAAAAGCTCAACATTTCTTGACATTCCTTTCAGAAAGTGAAATTCATATATTATATATCGAGGGCTGAGAGCCAAAAGGGCGTAAGTGACATTTCACCAACTTTACAGGAGAGCCAAAACAAAAAATG
>JBBIGC010000131.1:20328810-20350635 GCA_037576955.1 Lepidarchus adonis
GAGAGAGAGAAAGAGAAAGAGAGAGAGAAAGAGAGAGAGAGAGAGAGAGAGAGAGAGAGAGAGAGAGAGAGAGAGAGGTACATTAAACAGCAGCAGATGCCCTGCTGGAAAAGGAATACAGATATAAATAAAGAGGCGGGGCTGAATGGCTGTTTAGTGTAAAGCTCATAGAGATGAAATGAGATCGGTCAGTGATAGAAGAACATATCACCTTCTCCTGTTCAACTAACATGCACAGCGTGTTTACAGAGCAGCACTCTACCTGGACGTCCGCAGGCTTTGTGTTTGTGCATGCGTGTGTGTGCGTGTGCACGCGTATGCGTGTCCTCTGTGTCTTTGTTTAAGGAGATCACGTGCACCATCTGGGCTTTACTCTCCAATAATGCAGACCTCGGCTATAAATCAAACATGTGAAGAGAAAGCCCCAGTCTCGCTCTTTCTGTTCCTCCAGCCCCATCACTCACTCACTCACTCACTCAGTTCCCTCTGTCCCATCACTCACTCACTCACTCACTCAGTTCCCTCTGCCCCATCACTCACTCACTCACTCACTCAGTTCCCTCTGCCCCATCACTCACTCACTCACTCAGTTCCCTCTGCCCCATCACTCACTCACTCAGTTCCCTCTGTCCCATCACTCACTCACTCAGTTCCCTCTGTCCCATCACTCACTCACTCACTCAGTTCTCTCTGTCCCATCACTCACTCACTCATTTCCCTCTGCCCCATCATTCTCAACCTCTCACTCTGTGCTCCTCCTGCAAAATCTCTCTCTCTCTCTCTCTCTCCATTCTCCTGCCCAATCTCGCTCTCCCTCTGCCCCATCATTCTCAACCTCTCACTCTGTGCTCCTCCTGCAAAATCTCTCTCTCTCTCTCCATTCTCCTGCCCAATCTCGCTCTCCCTCTGCCCCATCATTCTCAACCTCTTACTCTGTGCTACTCCTGCAAAATCTCGCTCTCTCTCTCTCCATTCCCCTGCCCAATCTCGCTCTCTCTCTCATGGTTCCCTGTGCTCCTCCTGCAAAATCTCTCTCTCTCTCTCACCACGCACTCACTCTCTCTGAAAGTACAAAGGCATGCAGACAGTCACCAGAGTCTCGGTCTCTCTCACCCACACAGTGATGCTGTGGCAGTTTGACTAGTAGCCACAGTAAGTGTCACTGTAGGTGCGTCCTGGACGCACAGCAATCATGTCAGACAGATCGATGGAGAAACAGATGAGATGGAGGTATAGCGAGATGTAGGAGGAATGTTAAGAGGAGGGACTCCACAGTGGTGACGTTGTGCTGTTGTTGTTGCACGTCTGCTCTGCAACACGTTCACCCACGTGGGACAGAGAGACAAGCTGAGTGGCAGAGAGAGAGAGAGAGAGAGAGAGAGAGAGAGAGAATTACAGTAGCTGATGTAGGGAGTCCCACAGGATCTCCGTCCATAAATGTAACAGACACTGACAGAACAGATGTGCAGGGTGTGTATGTGTGTGTGTGTGTGTGCACGTGCCTGTGGAGAAAGCAGACTGCAGAATAGTTGAAACTGAATAAAAAGCAGAGGAATTTGCAGCAGTGGTGACAGTAATTAAAAGGCTATAAAAACAGCTCTTTGTTTAAACGTATGGTTGAGTGCGTTTCCTGCTCGTCTGTTACGGAGTGTGTGAGCTCAGCTCCGCGTGTGTTTAATTAATGGCATCGGCGGTGTGTTTGGAAGCCACAGCACTGGCGGGGAAGAGCAGGGGGGATGCTGGGGTGAAGAAACCTCTTTGGACACTGTGCTAATGAGCGCTTTGGTGGCACTGCCACAGGAGAACACACACACACACACAAAAGGAGAAATAAAGGACAAAGAGGCAAAAGTTAATGTGCCGTCTGCTATCTTCCTTTCTTGCCATTTCTCTTCCATCTCTTCTTTTGTTGTGCTCTCCCATTCCTCTATGCTCTAAGCCCTATACTCTTTCTCACAATATCTTGTTCTGTCTCTCCTTTTCTCTTTCTTCTTCTCTTTATCCCTTTTTTAACTTTTTTGTCTCTCTCTCCCTTAAACTGCAATAGCTAATGTACAAACTATGGTGCCCCTGCCTCCTTTTCTCTTTACTTTCACCCTTTCTCTTTCTTTGCCATCACGCTCTTTCTGTCTCACTTCATGCATTTTATGCATTCTCTCTCTCTCCGTTTTAACATCCTCCCTCTGCTCCACTTATTATTCTAAGACTCACGCACAAGCACATTGTGATTTATGCGATATTGGTCTGTCTAAACAAAGACGTTTACCCACTGCACATTCTCTTATTATTCATTCAATATCCCCCACCCTCAGGCTTTTTACCTCCACACACACACCACACACACACACACGACATGACCACCAAGGACTTGAAATATTATCTCACATCCCCACAAACACACATACATCATCATCTCACTTCTCTATTTCATCACCTTTTAAGTCTCTTATCTGTCACTGCGATTCAACGGCCTCTCCCACATCTCTCTACACTGGTCTGCATTCAGAGAAATGATGAGAGAGAGAGACAAAGTGAAAGAGAGAGAGAGAGAGAGAGAGAGAGACAAGAGAGAAATAGAGAGAGACAAGAGAGAGAGAGAGAGAGAGACAAGAGAGAAATAGAGAGAGACAAGAGAGAGAAAGCTTGGATACACTCAGGTAGTGAGACACACCTGCAGCTAACAGCTGCCACCAACGACTTTCCCTTTACTGTGTGTGTGTGTGTGTGTGTGTGTGAGTCTAACCTTTAAAAAGTCTACTCAAAAGCAATGTCCTGCCAGTGAGTGAACTTGCGGTAAAGAAATGGAAAGAACACAAGAGACAGAGACAGAAATGAGAGAATAGGCAGCTGTGTGTAGGAGTTTCGTAGGTAAGGCCAAGCCCACTACTGACAGAATCACATGCTGGTGTGTTCTTACACCTTTCTATCAGAGTCTTTACTCCCCCAAAATGCATCAGTGAGCCTTAACCTTGTTGCCAAATCACCAGCTACGCTTCCCAAGATCACTTTTGATAGACACTCGCTGACTCAGTCAGTGTCATTCACTCCAGCTGTTAGTGGTGTTAATGTTATGGCTGATGAGTGTAGTTTCTTTGCTACTGACAATGTTCTCAAACATGCATTTATCATCTCTTCAGGAGCTTGGACACTATAAATAAAATGCACAGTTTGTCATTAAATACACACATGATTTAAATTATGTAAGTTATGCACAGTCTCTGTAGCTTAGTGCTTTAAAATACTAGAAGACACATTAAACTTGCATGAACTTCATTTACATCTTTTGCTTCAATATGAAATATTGAACTAGAACAAAAATGATTCCTGTTTTGGTCTGGACCAAATAAAAACCTGATCTATAGAGCTAAACACACTACACACACTAACACACTAAAAAATATACAGGCATCAGAAAGTATGTATAGGAAAAATGCTTTTTCTCATCAGTACTTATTTGTTTATTTCTCACTTATGTTGCTGCAAGGACAAAACTAGGGCTGCACAATGATATAAAAGAAAACAGTTTTGAAAATATAAATGTATATTTATATATAAATAAATACAGAAAATATAAAAATGAATTATGTTTGCTGAATATCAGAATATACTGATATATAACCGACATTGTGATTTGAGGATCGAGCCTCTGTATTTCAGTTGTATCTCTTCTCATGTTTAAAGCAGCGATTTGCTTGTGAGCGCTTCTGAATCACAGAGTGGGTGATGGCACATTATCCAAATTTAACCAGAAATTAGCTGGAGGCCTGATGTTAAAAGAGAGCCATTATCGAGTGCGTGTGTGTGTGAGATAAAGGAGGGTGCGAGCAGGTCTCGGAGGATCTCTGGCCTACATTCAGCGAGTTCGTGCACCATATTCATGACCGTCTCCTTCACATCAGACACACAGACCCACTTTCATGGCCCACAGAGGAAGTGACATCAGAACCACATTCTGGCTTCCTTTAGCAACAAGAGAACTGAAGCAACTGTGTCAAAAGCCACGACATGATTCACTAGCCTGGTTGAGGCTTTGGGTTGTCGGTCTCCCCATTTGAATAGGAATTGTGTCAAAGTTTTTAGGAGGCATGAATGGCCTGGAAATATACTATACATATTTGGGTTGTGTTTTATTTATTTTATTTGTTTTCAGTCTTTCTGTGACTTTTTCTGACTAAGTTAATTCATTTCAAGTCAAACCTCTGTTAACTGAGAAGTAAAACGTAACAAAACTTCAGCCGAATGTGAGAAATGTCCAGTAAAACGCTCCCTGACCTTTCGTCCTATTGAACAAGCTTTACGTCGAGTTATCTGAGAATTCCTGCTTTGTGAAAGAACATAGATCGAATGCGATGTGCTGACATTGTTCTGAACAGCATGTGCTCGGAGGCTGTAACTTAGTACATTCTGGAAGGGGAGGGAAATAATTGTGTGGGAAAAGGTTTTGCATTATCTGATGCCTCAAAGAAATAAAATAAATAAATAAATAAGAAGAAAAGAGCAAAATATCAAATTCTGGCACAACAAGCACCAGCAACGCAAGCCAACCAATCAGAAAAGGACTGCGTGCGACACTGCCCAATCAAATCACCAGGAAATCACATTTGTAATTAGACAGTGACTTCCATACCATATTCCCTACGGACCGCCCAATCGTCTGGTGGTCCTCGCCACAAAGAGTTGTTTTTCCCCGCACCAACCTTGCGTCAGTATAGAACAACACAAAGCCCTCGCATGACCTTACTGACAACATGCCTTTTGATCCACTGGCCAGCTGACCAGTGGGGAAAAAAATACCTAGAAAGCAAAAGTGAGAACAAAAGAATACCAGTAATGGAAAACAATGGACCATGAACGCTGTCGCGCTGACGCCAGCCCCCGCCATATATCTTCAACACCCAGGATGCTCGAGTCGGTTTAGTTTCGATTCAGCTGAACAGCAAAGATGATCAATACTCAGCTGACCACAGGCCATGCTGTTATCTTTCTGTCCTTTCCCCTCCACAGAGCTTAAAGATCCACACCCAAACCCAGGAGAGAGAGAGACACTAAAAACAGCGCTCGTCTCTTGACCCAGGGGAGTCAGCAAATCAGCCAATGCAAAACACACACACACGCAGTAGAGATGCATGATCATACAAAGCAAGATCAATAACAACCGCAAAACACTTTAGCTTTTTTATGCAAACAATCAACAGACCTGATCAGGATGCTGCACTTACGAGAACATCAAGACAATAAAACTACATTACAATGGCGGTCATCATTAAGCAGAACACGTTTTTCATCATCAACATGTTTAAAATGATAAACTTCAAGAACAGGTGTCTTGGACATGGATTAAGGCTATTCATAGACCATGCTGCAGTGTGACTGAAAGTTATTTTGGTCCAGTCTTGGAGTTTGGGAATTCTCTTGTCTATGACTAGCATGATACTAATTACCCATTAAAAGTACAAAAGTTTGATCAGGACAATTGTTCTGCTCCGTCAGAGTTTAAAAGTGTGTGTACCCATATAAAAGTTCACCTACCCATCCTCCTTGGTCCTGGATCCAGGGCTGGATGTGGTTGTCCAAGTAGACGGTCATCCACTCTGCGATGCGTCCCACCAACGGGCTCATCTCCTTCTCCACACACTCCACGCACAGGGCCCCACCGAAAGCGAACAGGCCCACGATGCGGCCCCAGTTGACGCCGTCCCGGAACACCTCGTCCATGACGCTCTCGAAGCTCTGGTACGCTGTGGCCGGCGTGATGTGCAGCTGAGACGAGAGGTCACTGAAGGCGCGTGAGTAGCGCAGCTCAAACTCGTTGGCTGAGTCCCGGAGCGCTTCCTTCACGGCGTCCAACCCCACAGCCCCATTGGACCTTCTTTGGGGGGACGAGGTGGGCGATCCTGCTGGACCATGACTTGTCCCGTTTACAGATCCGTTAACAACCGCCGTAGGCGTCACCGCCGCCGCCTCCTCGTTTCCCTCCGCAGACTGACCCCCTTCAGTCCGATTTGTGTCTTCAACAAGCTCGATGTGATTATAGGGATAGTTCCTCTGGGAGAGTTTGTACTTGATAAAGTACACAACCAGTTCTCTGTTATAGTACGACATAACTGAGTCCAAGCTTTTCTTGCGTTGGCTTCCCGTTCTCCGTTCGCTCGTTGCCGTCTGCAGAACTGTGTGCAGACCCTGTTGTCCCTTCTCAAGCTTGTGCCGACACTGGCGCTCTCATCACGAATCTTAAACCAGGCTGATCTTTGATCTTCATTGATTTCTTTGCCTTGTTATCCAGCATACACAAAAGCAATCAAGGATGGTGCAATGGATCACAAGCTGCGGTTAGAGAACAGCAAGATGAAGAAACAATTAGTGGGGACTCACACACACAAACCGTTTCCGATAACAGAGTGGGAGAGCCCAGAATGAAACTTAGTGCTAGGTAATGAGCTATTGTAAATAACCAGCTTTTTTCTGCTAAATCCCTCTTACTTAATTGGGTGTCCTGCACAAAGCAGCAGATGGTGGCCTCTCATCACCTGCCCCTGTTGAAGAATTGGGAGACTCTCCCCCATCCCCTTTCTACTGGGAGAACAGAGCTACACTGACCTTGACACGGGTGAATTTAAGCAGCAGGGGGGATGAACAGGCAGCGTGGCCAGAATTATGATTTACTCATTTGATGCGAGCGGGATATAAAAAAAAATGGGGGCTGCACGCGCAACTCAAACAAAAGAAAGTCAGATCGATCGTCCCCAGGCATATTTTCACTCTAAAAAGTTTCATGTTTTATGCACAAACGAATGACATCTCACCACCAACCACGTGCGTGCTGCATATGTAAGCCGTCACGAGACACGCGTGTTTATTTTCGCCATTTCAGTCAATTTCATGAAAAGGGAAGAGAACGTGACACACGTAGAAAACGTGTTCTGGCGAAAACGTTTGACGAAGAGATTAAATTCCGTACAGATTCAGTTCACAAAGATTCATATCGTGTCGCGCCACAAACACGTGGTCGCTATTAACAACAGAGCAGCAGCAGCCATGGCAACGGATAAAGCTCCTCAAAATGCGCCTCAAGGGACAATATTTTTTATATATAAAATTTCTTTATATTATCCATTGAAATTGAATACTTAATCAATTTATTATTTCTTGTTTTGTTAAAGAAAGTAATGATTTGACACTTTATGGAATAACATTTACGTAAAACATCTAAAATATCAGATGTGTTTCTTATTTGTGTTTATTTGGCGATGAGTGTCAATGCGATCAGTGTTGCAGCGAGACTTTCGTTTCGTATCACACCAGAAACAACTGAAATATATTTTTTTAAATAAATAAAATTACCCCACTCTTGAGAACTCTGTTTACTCCGAAGCGAAGCAGCCATTGTGATTGGCATCTGAAAATAGGACTATAACTGGTTAGAACGTGGCAGAACACGTTTACTCTGGACATTGTACACTAGCTCTTAGTCCATCTATAATGTTCACGACACAACGTCAAAGGTTGAAGAACATCCTGCTTACCATACACAACTCTGCCCAGAATCTAGACAAAACTACGAAGCTGAAAGTTCTCGTTGTGCTGGGTTACAGACATCATCCTCGTGGTGTAGCTGGTGGATGCTGTACAGTATATAAGAGTGAGGAACTAGCGAGAACAAGCGAGAGATTTCCTGCCCCGCCCCCTGACGTGCTATTGGTTTATTAACAGCATTGTCCCCACCCACTATATAATTACGTAACAATACCTTTCTATCGTAGATCAGCTGTAGACGTACAATAAAATAACTAAATCTTCTTATGTGAAACAAACGCAATGCATAAATGCAGTATTTCTATCCGAAAAATACAAGGCGTTAATGATCTAATGAATGCTACCGTTTGGTGAAGGGATGTAAGGGATCCCTCATTTCCTCATTTGATTGTACAGCCTAAAGAAGTCTTATAGATACCAGAAATAAAGAGAGAAGTGGCCTGGATAGCTACTGAAACGAAAACAGCGGCGTTAAAAAATTAATTGAACATTAACGTTTATATATAACGTTACACAGGAGCACCAAAAGACTATTAACACTGGTGCCCGGACAAGCTTCCTAAATGCAATTACCTGGTCGTGTAAAAGCTCAGTTAGGGATTATTTTCACCGATTTCAGTTCCAAACAGGTCAGTGAACATTGTATATTATAAATATGCAAATATGGTGATTAAATAACGCCAAAATAGCACGATTTTCCTATGCAGTCCGCGCTAAGCTAACAAACTACGTCAATAGTAGCTAACGGAGCTAGCTAGCATCAGCGGCAACGGGCTGGGCTTTAACATGAGCGACGTAATTTTATGTGAAAAGGGTTCAACCATAGCACAACCAAAAAATGTACAACATACGCTACTCACTCAGATCATTAAGAGGGTTAAGTCTCGGCCCCCTACATGATCGAGAGGTCTCCCGCCACAGAGCGACTGTAAATCCGACATTTCTGGCGCAGCTCAGCCTCGGAAAGCTGCGCTAACTCCCGCTAGCTCGATTAGCTTGCTTGGTGAAGAGCGCGAGGACTGACGCATGCGCAGATATGTCCTAACTCCTACATATTTTTCACGTTTCTGTAGCTACTGTAAATCATAGATACATACATGTTTACTTACTTGATCCTAAATTTGAGGTACAAGTAGCCAATAAGTGTTTCAGATAAGTTACAAATATTAAATACACAGTATACAAATAACATAACTGGGTTATTCAAATTCTATGTAGATAGGATGCATGAAATGTAGATGGTAAACACGAAATGTAGATGCAAACAGGTAATGTAGATGGTAAAAACGTAATGTAGATGGTAAACAGGTAATGTAGATGCAAACACGTAATGTAGATGCAAACCATAAGAAAGTAAACAAGTAATATAGTTTTTAAACAGTAGATGGTATTAAACAGCTAATGTAGACTGTAAACAATGGTAGGATTCAGCTAATGTTCCCTAGTCCTATGGTTATACATTTTTCCCATTTCCTTTCTTTCTTTAGAGGTGTGACAGGCTCGAGCGCAACTATTCTTCTTTCAGTGCACTCACCTCTCCTGAACTTTCGGATGACTGATAAACGGCCACACTTTTACAAACTTTTTATGTGCTTTACCGTGAATAAGTGCATCAACGCCCGTCCACTAATTCTGTATTCGTTTAATCAAAAACAAATCTCCCACGTCGCCAAAACGATGACGGTCATAAATCACTATGGTAACCGTCGTTACCCCCAAACTGTCCGTACTGTTCCATAGCGTCCACTTCCCATTTAAAGCAGAGCGCCCCCTCGCGGTTGGACCCAACACAGATTCATTACACCACCACAGATTCATTACACCACCACAGGTTTATTAAACTATCCAGCGTAAAAACTGAACAAATGTGTAGTTGCGTAAAACGGAATTTTTATTGATTTACTCACCAAATGCTTGGAAGATTACATCATATATGTAGGGCATTATTTTCCTTTATTTTACATTAAAACTTTACACTTTGTATTTCCTTTTACTATATATATATATATTTATTTATATCCCCATATTTGAGGGAGGCAAAGTGGACATATATAGTTGCAAGGGAGGGAATGTTTTCAGAAAATATTTAAAAGCACTTCATAAAATTAAATACATCTGCATAAAAATGCATCCCAGGCTTCATATATACTCTGGTAACACCAGAAGCTTGATACTGTCAGATTTAAGTACGAACAGGTCTTCATTGTACAGTATATGTATTTATCTTTGTTTTCTTGGTTATCTTGGTGTTGATATGACAACACTGGCTGGAAGATAATGAAGCAGCCTGACTGACTCATACTGATAATTTTGCTCATTTGAGCCAAGCAAATGTCTTGGAACATGTCTTAAAAGTCAACAGCTGTTTACCTCACTCCTGGACACTTACTACAATGTAGGAGGAAAAAAGCCAAACAAATCAGGAACGATTAAGATCCCAAACCTCTTCTAACTGTGTGGGTCAGCAGAACTCTCAACTTATATTCTGAGGCCAAGCAAACTGTATGCACTTCATGCAGAGAAGAGTAGTGTGTAAACGCAGTGAGAACTCCTAGAGGGAATGCTAAATGAAAATCAACAGAAGTGTTTTTGAGAGCAGCCATGTTACATCACCCATGTTTCCAGGCCAACACCGGGTCGGCTAGATTTCAATGGAAGAGTGCTGAACAGCAGCTACCCCTCCGTTTATGCAAACAAATTCAGCAGAACATGAAAGAAAAATGTCTCTTCATTCAGGACTCTTACTGTTTAATTTCTGATACTTGCAACCCAAGGTTATCAGTCCTTCATGTTGGGTAGAATTTCTAACTTGCTAAGTTTTTTTTAACAATCATTAAAGCTCAGTTACTTAAGAAAAATGACTAAAAGTTGGATTATTTTTTGTTTAAACAAAAAACCGGAAGCCTGATCAAAAACTAGACTGCCACTTGCCATGATTCCTAACTGGGGCTTTAATAAGTCTCTCTCATCTTCATAGGCACGGATATGCAAACCTGTGATAAATTACAAGCTTGTAACATCTGAATTTTCTTTCATCTCTGTGCATTTGGATATTGCTGTTTGTTCACTTTTAAAATGAGGACAAAATAATTCAACAGAAGACAAAAAAAACAAAAATTAACTGACCAACAATCAGGAACTTGATACGCAACAGTATTGTTAATAAATTATCATTGTTGCCCCCTCCCCTTCAGTATGTATGAGTGATATAATTTAATTTGAGTTGACTGGAGGAAAGCTGGGTCACACAGTGCTGTTCTCTCCTGACTGGGAGCCGACGGGTGAAATATCAGGAGATTCAGACATGGAGGGCGACTCTGGGTGATCAGTCTCAGCATTGGCTCTCACTCCTGCATGGTCCTTCACACCCGAAGAGTGCCACATACGTTCCAGCTCTCTCCGCCCCTTGTTCTTTACCACAGCCGGCCCTACTGTGTTCTAAGAAGCTGGGAGTAGCGCAGACGCCATTTCAGGAGCAGCGATGTGGAAGACGGAACCAATGCGGAGGAAGAAGCGGCGTAGGACAGCACGCAGTTCAGGGATGAGGTCAAACTGCATCATCTCACACAGGTGGGGGTAATAACAGGAGGCGTGCGGCTTGAACTGAGGGAGAGAGAAAGATGTGTTCATTAGCACTGCACTCATTTCCATATTTCTATAAATCAGCTATTATTTAATGAACATATCTAATTAAAACCTTGTCTCCTTCACGATCATTCAAAGTTAAATCGTTTGTCATGATTTCTCTTTAGAGACCTTTGAGATTCTAAACCATTCAATAATCAGTGTACAGAAATAAAGCCGGCGATTTTGGTGAGGTTGCTAGTCTTGTGATATATATATATATATATATTTTTTTTTTTTACAAAAGGACACTGAAAAAGTATAAAAAAATAAAATAAATAGAATTCATTGCCTTGGACGACCATGATCTGTAGTTGATGAGGCTTTGTAGCACAGACTGCAACATATATACTGGAAAAAAAATTAGTATTATGTTTATTTGTTTTACTTTTTTTTCCCACTTTTAGTGCAACAATGAAGCAGACCACTTTAACTATTTAACAGCCTTATACAGCAATAAGGGAAAATGCACGTAGGACAAAATATTCAGCTTTTGAAACTTTTAATTAGACAGTGGGTGACAGCCAGGGTTTTGAAATTTTTAATTTTTCCTGTTGATAAAAATGGCTTTGATCCAGGGCTTGTTCAGATGCTCACTGATCTAAGGAGCAACAACACAATGGAAGATATATTGTCTAATGTTTTCTATAGCTTACTGCAAGTTGGCCTAACTGCTAGGTGGATCATATAAACAGAAGGCCTTCATTTTAAACCAAAGTACATATTTCTTATTAATAATGTTTAACCAACTTTGTCAAGGAATTCCTGCTGCCCTAGTGATCATCAGTAGAGGCCTACAACATATCTGATCCTGACAATCCAGTGACAACTTCAACAAGAATAGTTTTTAACCAGGTGTAGATAAAAGCCAGGTTCACACATGCAAATGTGATGACCAAAGCAAAGAGAAATCATAAAAAAATAAAATATAAAATGTAATAAAAGCTTAACCCAGAAAGGATAATATTTTCTTTTTTAATTATGAGGTTATGGTAGATAATGCATTTTGTGCAATACAGTTAGAGCTATCACTGCCAGCCACTCGTCTTATTTATTCTACTTATTTTTAATTTTTTTTAATGTTAGACTTGATACATTTCAATATATTTTTATGTCACCTTATTTTACCTTATTCTATTTAATTACTACTTTTACCATACATTTAATTCCTAACTGTGTCTGTGTGTATTCACAGAGAAATGATTTTTCAAAGAGAAATCATAAAAAATAAAAATACAATTAAAAGCTCAATCCAGAAAGGATAATATTCTCTTTTTTAATTAAGGGGTTATGGTAGAGAATACATTTTGTGCAATACAGTTAGAGCTATCACTGCCAGCCACTAGTCTTATTTATTCTACTTATTTTTTTTTTTTTTAATGTTAGACTTGATACATTTACATTTTTCAATATATTTTTATGTCACCTTATTCTATTTAATTTCTACTTTTACCATACATTTAATTCCTAACTGTGTCTGTGTGTATTCACAGAGAAATGGTTTTTCAAAGAGAAATCATAAAAAATAAAAATACAATTAAAAGCTCAACCCAGAAAGGATAATATTTTGTTTTTTAATTAAGGGGTTATGGAAAATAATACATTTTGTGCAATACAGTTAGCGCGATCACTGCCAGCCACTCGTCTTATTTATTCTACTTATTTTTTTTATTTTTAAATGTTAGACTTGATACATTTACATTTTTCAGTATATTTTTATTTTACCTTGTTCTATTTAATTACTACTTTTACCAAACATTTAATTCATAACTGTGTGTGCGTCTTCATGTGCAGTCAGAGCAGAGTCATTTCCTCCAGGATTAATAAAGTTTTCTGATTCAAAAACATCCAAAGGAGACCGTGCTCCCAGAGTTTAACTGGAATATGAGTGGAAATGTCTGCTTTGATGTTATCTGAGGATTGTGATGAACGGCAATCAAAGGCTATTTGACTTGGAGACAGGGAAAGCCCAAGGCAGACGCAACGTTGTCTGCATGAATCCTCTTTTACATACTGAGGTCACTGCGATGGGAGGTTGACTTATCAGCTGGGTACTTCCTCCATGAGAGGTTTATCATGCTCTTCTGAAGGACAAAGGGAATATTCAAATAAGGAGCCCTCATGCAGTGAAAGACCTCATTAGAAAAACCATTACTCTCACCTACGCAGCAGCACAGGAGCAAACTATTCAGCTTTGTTATTTCAGACATGAGGAGCCTAAAGGGATGTCTGAACCTGCTCATGTGATGAGGCACACTGTCAGGTTTTCATCTTTATCTTGAATGTGTGTGTATACTCACTAATCAAGACAAATAAAATGAATATAGTGAACAGTGTATGATGGTTCCCATTTCCAGAGTTCTCCTTGTGGAAGCCCAGAATTATTTGTAGTAACCATTCAAAAGCTGGTTTGGGCTCAATCAGTGGTTAAATCAGCTGTTGAGAGTTTCAGACAGAATGGCTGGAGGCATTGAGGGTAAACCTGTGCTGTTCTAACCAGCTGCCAAAACATATGAACTACAAACTACTTTTTTTTACAAACAAAAATGTGATTTTGTTCATTTTTTACTGCTTATTTGTTTTTTCTTATGATAACTTGTGTTTTTGGTGTCAAAAGACACTCGCAGCTGAGAGAATTGAGAGAAAACGATTTGCATGATTGCCTAAGACATTTGCACTGTAGTGTACATATTTGCAATTACCTTGTCATCGGACAATCGGAGTGTTCGAGTGAGTAGGAGCAGAAGTAAGCTGGTCCAGGCTTCTCGGTGGCTCTCTGACGTTAGGCTGATAAAGTACGCCAAGGCTTCACTACACACACTAAAGAAGGGAAAAAAGTGATAATGCACATACACAGTTGTGTTCAAGATAACAGTGCAACCTAATCAATTGTTTTTGATAGAAATTCTATTACTATATGGCATATAATTTACTAGTAGATGTAGTAAAACCAACAGACCCAACAGTCATGACATGCAACGTCAATTGAAAGGGGTGTGTTCAAAATAATAGCAGCATTGAGTTTCATTTTTTTTTTCATTTTGAGGTTTATTCAGTGAAAAAAAAAGTCAATTATGGCCCTTTTAAAGGAAAGAAAGTCAGCAAATGTGGAACATACCGGTTCTTGTGCATTTTTTTCAGAAAATCTTAGTTATGGGTTGGTACAGACACTGTTCAGAAAAACAGCACACTTTGTTTAAAACAAAAAAGTGCCAAGTGCAAAATGATAGACTGCTCAGCTAAACTGTTCTTAAATGTTTTAAAATGGCCAAAACCTGAAAGACATGGAAGAAAACAGAAAACTACCATTACAAGGAATGACCAGCTTCAGGAAGATCAAAGGAGGTCTAAAGTTACCTGTGAGTACTGCTACAATAAAAGAAGCCTCAGTGAAGCCACTGTGCCAATGTGCTTAAGAAGTTCTCAAAGAACACACTGACTGCCCTAAAGAGAAATGGCACAATATTCTTTGGACTGATGAAAGCAAGATTGTTCTTTTTGGGTCTAGGGGCCACAGACAGATTGCCAGATGATCCTCAAACACAGAATTCAAGCCACAGTATACTGTGAAGACCATGAAGCAAAGTGGAACAATCATCATGATACGGGGATGTGTCATATTATAGTGTAAGGCCTATTTATCGCATTCCAGGGATCATGGATCAGTTTGAATAGATAAAAATACTCCGAAAATACTTAGAAGAGGTCATGTTTTCCTATGCCGAAGATTAAATTCCCTTGAGATGAGTGTTCCTACAAGATGACCCCAAACACTCCAATATACGATATGGAAATTATAGAAAATATGTGCAAAAATGCTGTTCCTGATGTAAAATCATGCAGTGCAGAAGAATTGTGGGATGCAGTTGAATCGACCAGGTACCGGAGATTTGTTGACTAATGCAGATGTGCAGCAGAAACTAAATATTAAAATCAGTGATTTAAAGCATAATAATGTTTCAGTTTATGCAGTGAATGTTTGAATTTGTAAAGGAAATTGCAGACACTGCTATTTTTTTACAGCCTAAAATTCCCTTTTCTTTGCTTTCTGTAAAGGAATAATACATATTTGATATATTTTTATTTCTGCTTTGATTTGGAATAGAATATGATGTGTTCCTAATGCATTTGCATGTTTGAAAATAAAGGCTATTACAGCGGGGAGAATAAGTATTTGACACATAAGCATTTATCAGTAAGGGTATTTCTAAGTTGGTTATTGACACAAAATTTGCACCACATGTCAATATCAACTAAAGTATTTAATTCATGCAAAGATATCTAAACATTTAAGTCCATAAATTGAGTTACAAAGTGGCATAAAAAGCCAGTAGATGACCCGAAATCTGTCAGTATTGAGAGAGAAACCCTGCCCCCTGTACTATCAGTACTAATTGATATCAGCTGCTTTAGTCCTAATTGATGGCCTGTAAAGGTTTCCCATTACCCAGGAGACACAGGAAAGACTTCATGATAGGTAAAAGCAAAGAACTTTCCCAATATCTTCGTAATCTTATCGTTGAAAGGCATTCTAATGGGAATGGTTACAGGCACATTTCCAGAATTCTGAATGTTCCTGTGAGCACTGTGGGAGAGCATCAGTTCACCATAAAACTGCCAGGATAAGGTGCTCCATGTAAGATTTCTGTCCCAGGAGTCGAAAGAATAATCAGGAGAGTTCTCCAAGAGCCAAGAACCACTCGGGCAGAACTTCAGGAAGACCTTGCATCACCAGGTACTGTTGTTTCAAAGAAATCCATAAGCAGTGCACTGATCCATGGTACCCAGGCACGCTCACCATACAAAACTCCATTGCTGATCAAAAAGCATGCTGAGGCATGCAAAACAGCATTTGGAGAAGCCTGTGGATAACTGGGAGACTATAGTATTGGTCAGATGAAAGCAAAATTGGCTGTCATTCTACACACCATGTTTGGAGAAGAAATAGCACTGCCCACCACCACAAGAAAACCATACCAACAGTTAAGTTTGGGTGGAAGCATCATGGTTTGGGGCTACTTTTCAGCAAAGGGTACTGGCAGACTTTATATTATTGAAGGCAGGATGAATGGAGAAATGTACCGGGACATTCTGGATAAAAAAATCTGCTGGCATCTGCTTTAAAGAGCATTTGTGTGGAAGAATGGGCCAGAATCACTCCTGAGCAATGCAGACGACTGGTCTCTCCATACAATAGGCGTATAGAGGCTTTTTTTTAACAAAGTATTAAATAAAGTATGTTCAATACTTATTCCCTGTGTTATTTCACTTTATTTATCATGATTTAACTTTATAATGATTTAAACTTAAATGTTCTGATTTCTTTGTATGAATGCAATATCTGGCTTGACAGCAACATCCCACTTAGAAATAACCTTACTGATAAAAATGCTGATGTGTTAAATACTTATTCTCCCAGCTGTATAAGAATTTTGAGGTTTATTCACTTTAAGCACACTGCTGTTATTGTGAACACAACTAATCTGCCTCAATGTCATATGGTAACATAATAATTTGCCAATTTGGATTACAATGTGGTGCTTATCTGCCACTATGGAAAGAATGAAGACGTATTTGGCATTTTATTAGATTTAAATGTATTGAATGTGACAAGTTCACAGTGATTGAACAATGCAAATGAAAGCACATTGCTGTACACTCACAGTAGAAGGCGTGTCTGGATGTCTGGCCAAGCCTCTTGCAACCTCCTGTCTGAATACATCTGGAAGAGGATCCTCAGACTGCAGGCCAGGCTGCTAGTCTCCTGCTTCAACAAGTTGGGTTTGGACTTGCCCTTGAATCCTGCAGAAGCACAGAGGCATGTAAAACAACTTCAGATCAAGAACTTCTCCACAAATGGCCAACAGATTGATTTTGTTTAGCTTTATCTTTTTTTATAGGACATTATTAAATCATAAGGAGTTAGAGACCAACCTGCCCTCCAGAGTGCAGTCCTCTGCTCGTTGTTAGAGTTGAAATCCTTGGCAAAGGTGTGGGACTCCAGTAAGCAGTCAAGCAGTTTGAAGAGGTGCTGAGGAGAGAGGTGCTTGTACATGCCTTGCTCTGACTCACCTTGTGCTTCACTCTCTTCAGTGTCTTCCATAGCATCCCTCTATTAAGAGAGACAAACTGCAGTGTCACATACAGTATTTGCTTTGCACCTGCCTTCAACATAACTGCAGTGTCATTCAAATGCAATTAATATCAGTAATTTAGACTCATTCTGGTATATCTGCATACACATGTCAACAAGAAACACACTTTAATGAAACAATTTTCAAGGATAAATTCAGAATGACAAACCAAAGCAGCAGCCATGTTCTCAGCATCCTCCTTCTTGCTGGTAGCAGGGTAGAAGACAATGTTGTCTATAGTCTGTATGAGTTCCAGCTGCACCACACACTTTATGAGCAGCCCTGCAAACAATCTCTGGTCCGACACCCCTGTGACATACAGCATGCGAGTTACCCACAACAGGTAAGGAATATTAAGTGGAACTAATAAAAAAATTTAAAGTAGCATAATCTGTACTTCATGACAGCTCTTGAAATGGTATTCACAGAATCAAGCAGTGAGATCATAAAAAGTCAAAATGAGCAATAAATATACAGTGGTGGTTGAAAGTCGGAAACTGCTGAATGACATACTTTCTCTTGAGAATCAGTTCAGAAACAGATGTCCTTCCATTTTTGCTTTAGTATTCACTGGTATAATTTCAAATTCATTGTTCCATCAATGATACAGCAAAACAGGCCCAAACTATGATACACCCACTATGTTTTACAGGAGATTTCTTAATGCAATGTTTTCCATTCTCCATACATAATGCTTCTCATTTAAACCAAGAAGGTTTATTTTGCCATCATCCATACATTATCTTTCCCACAGCATTTCTGCTTGTTCACATGATATTTTGCAAACTGTGCAAAGGCAGCAGTGCACTCAGACAGCAGTAGCTTTCTAATGGCAACCCTGCCATGCACACAATTGTTTTTCATTGTTCTGATGATGGATTCCTTTACATTAACATTAGCCAATGTAAGTGAGGCCTTTAGTTGCTAAGAAATTACCCTGTGTTCCTTTTTCACCTTGTATACTATTGTAAACTTTGCTCTTGATTTAATCTTCAGTGATTGACAATGATTGTTCCATGTGTAACAATGGTCTTGAATTTCCTCTATTTGTTCAATAGATCAGAAAGTTAATTTTTTTCAGTCTGATTGGCATCAAGGAGTCTTTCTCAGTTCCATGCCAGGACACCCTTCCATAAACATGTTTCAAACAGGGCATTCGTTCAGACCTGATCATCATCCCACGGATTGAAAACACCTGATTTTATTTCACATACTTTTGTCACTAACAGATTATAATATTGTTTGACTGTGTTCTCTTAAAATATGAAAAACATAATTGTTAGATGTATTTGTGCAGAATTCTAAAGGGTTCCCAAACATTCAAGCACCACTGTACTTCATGGAACCACAACAGGAGATGGGAGATTATATGAAACTGGTGAGAGGAGGAAAAGGTTAATGTAAACCAAACAGGCAAAATGAGGTGAGTGCATTGCTTACGTGCATGGGGCTTCCCCCTCCAGGCCTCATCACTGGCAGTCGACATCTGACTTTGTCCTCTCTCTGACAGTGTCCTCTCAAAACTGCTCTGAGACTGAGAATCTATCTCCACATCCTGTAAAATAAAAGAACAACTTGTACCACATTCTTAACAATACAAATAAAGTGAACTTTTCTTTGCTTTTCTCTTTATACAGGAAGTGCCAATGTTTTTGGGCATAGGTGCATCAAAGTGTGGCCGTATGCGTGTTATTTACTCATGTTAGTCATCTCACCATGTGTTTCCCATCTCCCACCTCCTCTTCCTGCCCAGCCGGTCGCCATGTCAACAAGCTGTTAACAGGAAAAATAATCATGTCAAGCCAGGAGCATTTAATTAACAACATTTAATAAGGACAACATCAGCTGCTTTAAAAAGGGCTTCATAATATAGCCGATAACATATAGACACTGATTTAAATAGACATGATGTACATGTGAATGCATTAATTGTAATTAAGACTATATAAATGTAATGTACATTATCATCCTAGTGTAAATATCCCATATATTACTTAACCTCCAAGCTAAAAAGTTTTTTTAAGAATCTTACACATGAGGGCTGGTGGACTGGAATATCTCCAGCATACAGGTGCAGGTTATGTCCCAAACCTCTGCATTGAACTTCTCTCCATTCTGAATCACCAGGTTCTCCAAACAATTTGTGCCCGAACGTGCCAGCTGCTCATTATCTGAGTATAAGGAGAGAGCCACACGCTGGGGTCACACACAAACTCATCCTCTTTATTAACCTGCCTTTTAAAAAACATTCTTCCTGCTGGGCACACATGCAGGTGTCACATTTTGAATGCTCACTTGTCGTGGCAGCAGTTTCATGACAAACATGACAATACACCGAACCTTCCAGTCCACACTCAGTTCTCTCTGTCAGGTGCCTTGTGAATAGTGTCTTGTCAACCAGCATCATCTGACTTACGTTGAATTGTAAATACTATTCTCAATCAAAACATCTGATGAGCAATACACTGTCTGTGAAGACTAAGTAAGGAAAATCCCCACCTTGTTTGACACACCACTGCAACTGAGCAAAGACGTCGACCAGCAGCACTTCACTGAGTGGTTCATAGAACTGTGTGAAGACGTCACAGATAGCGTACAGTGCGTGGTTACATGTAGTAGTCATCCATTCTGTTTTCTGTAGGTAGAAAGTGATGAAAACGAAATGGTTAGACTTCAAGATATGGGTACATCTGGTTAATGAAACCACAATATAGTGGACAGCCTTAAATTTTTAATTTTAATTTTATTTTATTATCCCTTATAGTCCCACAAGTGGGAAATTTATTCTCTGCACTTAACCCATCACACATGCACACGTGGAGCAGTGAGCTGCCATCAACAGAAGCGCCCGGGGAGCAGTGAAGTGGGGACGGTACCTTTGCTCAAGGTTCCTCAGTGGTGCCCGGGCTGGGACTTGAACCTGCGACCTTCTGATCCCAGGGGCAAAGTCCTAAGCCAGGGGTCGGTAACCCAAAATGTTCAAAGAGCCATATTGGCCCAAAAAAAAAAAACAGAAACTCGTCTGGAGCCGCAAAAAATGAAAAGCCTTATCTAAGTCTGATATGAAGGCAACATAGACTGTCAGTATATTAGCTATATAAGCGTATTATTAAAATGAATAAGTAGGGTACAAAATGAGTATTGATGATTAAATGTTTCTTTTCCTTGCAGCGCATCCTGGAGAGAATGACGCACCACGTGACTACGCTGCTGTCCGATATTTGGTGCTTCAAGTTCAACTTCCATTACAATATTAATGTTTTATGTTTTGTTGCATTATAGAAATAGAAGAAATGGAAATACAGATTTTGAATGGCATTTTTTATTTTGAGCCATTTTGCCCCATCTTCAACTAGAGAGAGATCGTCTGGAGGCGCAAAACATAACACAGCTTCTAAACTTCTAAACGGCTGTACAAAAAAATTACACATTTTTAAAAAAAATACATCTAAATATGTTTGAGACTCAGCTTTGCCGCTATTCTGGATGAAAGTCATGCAAGAAAACCCTGATCGCCACGGGTCGGGTTGCCGACCCCTGTCCTAACCACTAGGCCACCACAGCCCTTTAAATTTTTTTTTTTTTTTTTTTCCATTTTAATTAAAATGTCAGTTCACATTTTAATGGGTGGAACAAACGTGCTTAATTAGTTCACCTCAGTTTGCTGCTCTGGAAGTTTCATGTTGTCAAATATGCGGAAGACGATGCGGAAAAGGTCATGCCACCAGTGCTTCTCAAAAGTGTGCCCATAACTCTTCATTATTTCAAACATTACTGTCAGGCCTCTGAAACACACATGTACATACACGTCATGGTCAGACCTCAGAAATATGTAATGAAGAGTGTGAGTGTTTTCAATGCAGAGACAGACACCACGTCAGCAAACCTGGTTCTAATATCCAGTTTGCAGCGGTTGATGATGCAGGATAGCTCAAACAGGATAGGGAACCAGCCTCGCACCCACACCCGGTCACCAGGGGCAACATTCATGTCATCACTAGTGTATTCTCTCAGTACCTTAACAGAAGAGATAGTGAGAACAAGAGAGAAAAAGCAAGAGAGTGAGACAGCACATGAATTCATATAGAAAATTTCAATAGCTACTGGCTATTGAATTATGAATTATGTAATGGTAATTACATATGAGCAAGTACTAACCTGTGGCCGGTCAGACACGTATTTGGCACAGTGGCGAATGAGACGAATGGCTTCCATACTAGTGTCAGGGAATGCTGCATTACACACAAACTCAGACAGACATTTCACCGCATCCTGGAATGAGTCGATAGCTGCTGCAAAGTGCTGCTGAAATGTGTGCACTAAGAGGAAAAAGAGAACAAACAAAACATATTTGATCATAGACTGAAAAATTTAGCAAAAGATACCGCAAATTACAAACTACAAGGCGCACCTGAATATTAGCCGTTAAAGCTAAAAAAAAAAAAAGGGAAAATCCTGTTTTGTTCATAAATTAGCTGCACTGGACTAAAAGCCGCAGGTGTTTTAATGTTTAATTATCATATTAAGAGAATAT
>JBBIGC010000131.1:20355712-20366425 GCA_037576955.1 Lepidarchus adonis
AAAGTCATTTTTTGTTTTGGCTCTCCTGTAAAGTTGGTGAAATGTCACTTACGCCCTTTTGGCTCTCAGCCCTCGCTACAGTATATACTTTATACTAAGTCAAAAAAAATCCATTGCCAGGCTATAAAATGTTAGCACTACAGCTGACATTTTTATTCCTTACTGAAATAAAAAGTTAAAATAAAAAATAACTTGAGTAAAGATATTTATTCTAAACACATATCTCAGGATCTCATTGAAATATAAGAAGCTGGCTTTGATTCTGAGAGCACAACTAGGGTTTGCATCACAGAGCAAGGATACCTGCAGTGGCGTTATGCCCAGCTCCTGTCCACTTCGACCCTGAGCAATTTTTGAAAGGTCATTCACTAGACGCTCAAAGATATTTGCTGCGTTCAGGTCACAATCATAGTTCACATAGATATCAACTACACACTGGGCATCTAAGAAATAAGAGAAGAGCAATAGATTCAGCTGTAATAACACACTTAAGCTCAGTGAGGCACAATTAAATTTTTTTATAGTGAGTAAATGGATTAGACTCAACATGAAAGTGTTAGTACCTGCACAAATGCGAGTAAGTGTCTGAATGACCATCCACTTGTGCTCAAAAGAGCTTGATGTTGTTTCTAGAATTGTTAGAAAAATCTCTCTGAAGAACACCTAACAAAATACAAAAATTAACAAAGTCAAAATATACCAAGGCATACTAAACGAAATATAATAACTTCAATGCAATTAACAAATGTCTTCAGTCTCTCCTTACCTCAATCTGCATCTTAAGGTGCACTTTAAAGTGGGAGAGTAGAGTGAGAAATATGGCCAGAGAGAGTTCGAAGACTTCAGGCACAGAGGAGACACCATTCTTAGACAGTGCCACACACAGGTACTGCTTAATCGCATTAACAAACATCTCATGTGTACGGAACACGGGTCCAGCTCCCTGAAGGACAGACAGCAACAGCTGCAGGGAAACCACCTTAGAGCGCAGCTCATGAGACCTAATAAAGGAAACAAAACAGCACTAGGTAAAACAATAATTCAGTTGAATTTACAGCTGACGGAAGAATTATGGGGGAAAATTATTAAAAGACTACATTATATTTTTATATATATATATATATATATATATATATTGGTGTGTACAAGGCACATAATTATCCAGTTCTAAGTAGTACACCGGCTCTAAATTCAAACCCAATATCACTTCTAAATGTGACCGGTGCCGGCAGTCACACTCTCCCATATGTACTGGTTTTGCCCCAACTTAATGATCTGGGAATCAAAATTTGAAGCTTTATCAGAAACATTAATAAACCCCTGCAAAATTTGGGGTTACCCTACTTGATGTCTCTATTGACCCCCTGTCAAAAAATATGATTGCTTTTGCAAGCCTGATAGCAAGGTGTCTGAAGACTCCTCCCACTTTCAGACAGTGGGTTAGAGATCTGATGAAGTGTCTGACTCTGTTATTACAGATTGCGGTCAGTATTTCATAATACAACATAAGGCAACCCTTTCTAGACTATGTTAAGAAAATGGATAACAGCACTATTTAAATAGCAGAACTGGACTGATATAGGTCACCATATTCTAACTTTTTGCGCATCTTATTGTATACCTATTTTGCTGCCTTGTTTTTTTTTTTATTCCCCCCCCTTCTGTATGTTAGATGGATGTAACACGTTTTCCACCAGATGCGTCTGCGTTGTGGTGCATCTCCGACATGGCAGCCGTACTTAATCACCGCCAGTAAAGTCAATGCATCAGTTTACACCAGATCTGATGCATTGTGTCTCCGCTACGTCTCTGTTCCGTCACATCTCCAGCAGTCCGCCGACATGCGCATCAAGTCTAATTTTGACGAATACGGATCAAGAACGCAACACAGAGCGCATGAGCCAACTCCAGACAACCCGTCACAAATGCAAGAAATGCAAGAAAATGCACAGAAATGCAAGTGTTCTCCTTCTGCTGAGAGGCATTTTATATTTAAACAAAAAACACCATAAAGTGAATCAATGTCATTCAAATGTGGACTTTAAATGCTGAACACACTAAACACAATTAAAGCTGAGCAACAAGGACAATGTTAACTGTGAAGCACTAATAATGTTTGTAGTGCAGAAATCAGCAAAACAAACGCCGTTGGTTTAGCCACGGTTGTTATGACGCACAATATTCTGTGATCATGTGATCGCGCAAACCAGCGGCGCCGGATCCGATACGGAGCACAAACGTGTCCAGTGCGAATTGGCTCATGCGCTCGAACGGAATGGTAATGCAGCGCAGCCGCACCGCAGCGGACACACATCCGGTGGAAAACGGGGGTCAGGTGCAATAGTCTGGGCGGGAGCTCCTTGGGAGCGGGACAGGGTTTCTTTGTACATGTGTGTATGCTGGGTTGTTGTTATCAACCTTGAAAATCCTAATAAAAAGACCTTAAACTAAAACAATAATTCAGAAAGATTATTCTTCACAATAGTAACTAAAGCAAGCCACTATTTACTGGTGTACTTAGACATTGCTCTCTTTACATTCATATGTATAAAAACAATAACTGTGGATAAAGCCTCTATATTATGTTTATTCTCTAAACAGTTTCATTGTACCAGTTATGAATGTACATATGGACTTTTATTACATCCATCTCAATTGGAGTGTTAACCAAAACTCAGAATTAACAAAATAATATTAAAGTAAAATATCCTACTGAAACACAGGCCTTTTTTCTTCTTTGAAAAGTTCTAGAACGTGGCTGTAAGCTCCTATGATTTAAAAAGACAAAGGGTTAAATTCTCACTTCGGGTCTGGTGGGCCATCAGCCAGGGGTTTCATAGAGAGTTTGCAGAGGGAGCGGAACACGAGGAAGGCATCTTTCTGCAGGATGTGGGAGAAGCGAGCAGCTGTGTGAGTGTTCTGCATTGCCTCCACGTCCTGCACCCAGTTGAAAGATCAAAAACATGACTTCTTAATTATGCATCTTCATGGACGAATTATTACCATTTCAACAAAACACGGACCCATGTAGATCGATTAAATCTATTAAGTTTAATCAGTTGAATAAAAGTGTGTTAAGAGAATTCTTGTTTTTTGCTTTTCTAGGGGATTTGTAAAAGTGTTTCTGAATGATCAGAGATGAAAAACTTTGTTTAAATATGTTTAGCAGTTTGTTTATGTAATTAGGTATTTTCTTATTCTTTATTTAACTATTGATGAAAAAGTTACTTATTGCCTATGCTGAAGTTAATACTGGTAATACTGGTTCCTCGTATCTCATGGGAACACTTAGTTTGTTGTACTTAGTATCATTTAAGCAACAACAGTTTAAAAACAGGAAGTCTGTCTGCATATAAAACTATAAAAAGCTAACGCAGGGTTCATACACTTTTTCCATGGTCAAAATCAAGCACGTTTCCAAGACTTTCCAGTACCATAAAGCAGTCATAAATTACACAATACGAATTCATACATTCAGAATTGTATGGTCATAGCCCAAACGTTGCATTAGGACCTTCGTTACCAAAGAAACTAACACTTGAAAATATAAATGTCTTTTTTTCTTTAAACAGGAACAACTGTGCAACAGCAATATGTGATGCAGGACATAATTCAGAAGCTCTGGCTTTGCTCCACATTACACCATAAATGATCTTGCATAATTGACATGCAATATATAACACTACAAAACATTTTAGCACATCACACACAGTGCGTGTACAACACACAGTGTGTACCTAGCGGTTAGCATAAACTAATAACATGTAGGGCTAATGTAGGTGTGGGTGACTAAGAATCTCGGTGACATCTCTTTTATATGACCCATGGTGAAAAGTTGAATATCCTTTTTGCATACTTTGCAGCAAGCTACATATAGATTTGGTGCACATTTTAGCCATGGTCTGCATTTGTCATTTTTCAGCCAACACTCATTTGAATGACAACTTCCCAGCATGCTGATCTGACATGCAAATTTTGAAGGACAGCTTTAAAATAAATCGGTAAAACATGCAAAAGTCTCATTCATTAATCCGCTTTCATTCATTTATCTGACTCATTTTATTTATCTTCATTTAAAAAGTGACAGCAGTGTGTAGTACAGTAATATGTACACTTACATACAGTAATACGATTAGAATGTCATGCATTTACAAGCACTTTATCCAAAATTCAAGAAGTTTTCAAACCTTAATAACTAATCAGAAAACTACGGCTTTAACAAAAGATAAGCAATTGGCAAAACCAAATTGGCTTCTTCAGGATGCAACAATAAAATCACAAAACACTTCTGTGTTATTAACATACCAGAATATCTGTGGAGGACACAGAGGCTCGGTCGTCCACCACACCATTCATGTGCTGAGTGTCTGCCCTGACAACAGGGGGCGCTACTTTGGACTCCGAGTCAGAATGCTGGTCCAGTCCTGCCAAATAAGAAACAGAAATAATAAAATTCATATCATTGATCATTTCTTGGAAAATTACGCCTGGTGTTTTCAGAAAGGTATTGCAATATGTAAATGAATGTTAAAGATTTATTTTAATTTGCGCTCCTACAGTTTCCCTCACCTCCCTCTACAGAGCTCTCTCCCAGGCCACTGTCTGGCTCTGTGTCCTCCTGACCCTCTGAAGCCTCCAGCTGGCTCTCCTCTCCATCAGGTTCCCCATCTTCTGGTGGCTTGGAAGCAGGAAGACCTGACGCTTTAAATACAGAGAATAACCAATAATGGCAATTTTCCACACAAACAAGAATATAACTCATACTACTGAATGTTTACACTAGTCTGAATTTCAACATCCTACACAACAGGAATTTTTAAGCTAATGATGAATTTTGTCGTATGTGTGTGCTGATGTTGTGGCATGTGTAAATAAATATATCATTTCTAATTTCTACATATATTATGTATGTGTTCTGAATTATGATAGGAGTATGGTTTCCTCTTGGAAATCGACTCATCTTAAAATATAGTTGTGGTCAGAAGTTTGCATACAGTCATCATGGGCATGAATGTCATGATAACTTTGGGCTTTTAATGATTTATTTGAACCTTTCGTTTTCTAGATTATACAACATACATCTTCAATAACAAAAAAACAAGAATTGGTTGCATTTCTCCAAGTATTGAACACATTACCGATTTTAAAACTACATGTATTTCCCCAATGATAGGCCGCGGCTTATACATTGATTTTGCAAACTTGGTATTCTGTGCAGCTTGCTTAAATGAGGCGGCCTATCTAAAAACATGAAAACGCATTCGATAAAAGTAATTCGGTACAAAAAAACGCCATCCTCAAATGACTAGTTAAATTTAAATGTACTGTTTACTGCAGCAATGAACAGTTCGAAACCCAATGCAAAGCAAAGACAGATCAGTGACGGGTCAGTATAAAACACAGAACACGTAAAGCACCATTGATTATGTTACCTTTCCTGTGCTCGTCCTGCGAACACGATCAGCCAGCACAGAGTTCCGTTTTGGGACCCATGACTTTATTTATTTATTTATTTCTGTTTTCTCTGAGCACAGAGCACAACCTATGTTCCCCATTCTCATTTCCAAGCTGCTCCAATGTGTGCTGCTAACTTAACTGCAGCTTATAGAATGGGGCCGCCTATCGTTATGGAAATACGTAAATAAATTTTAATTAAAACTTGGAAAAAGAATGAGCTATTAAAAGTAGTAAAAGTCCAAAATTAACTACATTCATGCCCATGATGACTATATGTAAACATCTGGCCACAACTGTACCATACTGTTGCGATACTTTACCATGTATTCCAGTTTGGGAGTCATTTATTATTCAATGAGTTACCATATATTTTTAATGGTTCAAATGACAGAAGAAATATAGATTTTGAGTACCTGATTGTGAGCTTTCCATTACATTGTGTTCTTGTGTATCCACTCCCACTTCTGTCTTTTGCCCCTCTGGCTCTCTGTGAATGGATGTGTTGTCCTGAGGAATAGGGGGTGTAGAGGATGCCTCTGTGGGGCTAGGAGAGGGCAAGAACTGACCATTCCGCTCTGACTGAGCAGACTCCAGTCGTGGAGATCCAGTTACTCTGTCCGGGGTTGGGGAAGAGTTTTGAGGGTGAGGGCGGGATGCTGGGACAGCGTTCTGGGGCTGCAGACGGAGCCTCTCCTTGTCTGCCTCCTCAGCCTCCAGAGCCTACAAACAAATCAGAATGAAAAACTTTTTACCTAAAGAAATAATAATAATAATAATACCAAAATGCATCCTTCTCTAAGCAGTCTATACTAACTGCCTGGTTCTCCATGCGAGTGAAAATGACATTCAGCATCTGGGTTAAAGTAGCCTTGGCTGTGGTCTGGTTGATGAGGTTGCGGCTAGCCAAGTAGATGTTGTAGCATGTACGAACAGTGAGCAGAATTGTCCCCTCATGGATCTCTATGTGAGGAGATGTCACTGCAGTGAGAAGAGCCTGAAAAAGCAAGCAACATCATTATAAAACCAAAATCTTCATTCGACACTGGTGCTTGCTTCAGTACACTGATCTTTTTCTGCACTGATTTAAGATACGATAAACCTTTATTAAAAGTATTGAGTATTTAGAAAAACAATAAGAAAAGTTATTTAAAATGTTACAGGTAAGATAAAGTAAGGCAAAAATAGAATAAAGTAATATACTATTACAAAAAATATAAGAATTATTTACACAAATAAATAAGGCAAATATAAGAATGTAAAAGTAATATATACTGAGTAATATATACTAAAGTATATATTACTATACATACTATAGTAATATACATTTTATATATAGTATATAGTATAAAGTATATATTAGAGTAATATAAACTAAATATACTGAAAAAATGTTACTTAAGAAAATAACTTTATGGCAGAAGAAAAACAATTCTTTAAAGCAATTAAACACACAAACTATGCCATTCACTACGATATTCAAGTCATTTAACTGAGAAAAATAAACAATTTATAAAAGTGGAACTACTGTACATTTCCTACTTATGTGTAAATTTGTCTATACACTGGCTGGCTACATAGGAACATGTTCTGGTGTCTATCTGGCAAGGAATAAACATATGGCTAAATATTCTCTCACCTTGATAATCTGTAGCTGCACACCCTCGTCTGTCTGTGGGCCCTGAAAGCAGTTGCAAATTGTCTCCACCAATCGATCAATCAGCCGTTTTCCTGGTGCTCCACTGTCTGGTGCATTTCCAGTGATGTGGCCATAAGCGATGAGTTTCTGCAAAGTTTAAAGGTTCATGACTCTCGTTACAAATATTTCACAAATGATATAAAAGATCATACTTGACTGGGAATATCTGATCAGGTTTGAGACAATTTTCTACATGCAACACTTTTTTGAGATTGAGCATGTAGATTATTATTTTTTTAATTTACACCTTGTAAATTTCAGTTAATCTCATGTATTTTCACTCCCACTCACATATGCACACAATTTTTTTGTAGCTGCACTTGGAAAAGTCAAGATTTAAAGTCCCCAGTTGAGTAGAATGTGAAACCATGGAAACCTGAGTGGACTGTGCTGAGTTAATGGTAAAGTCATAAGAGTTTGTAACCTTGCTTACAAGCATGTCTGCAAGTACAGTAGCATGAGAAACGTAAGTACAGGAGGGCTAACAGTTGAAGTTTGGTTGTTGTTCTTTGCGAGACACAATCTTCAATTCCTCAAAAATATACTAATAATAAAAACTGAGTATTACAGAGTAAATTCCTAGTTCAGTCCCAAGATAACATTTTTAGCATTTTTCCTCATGTGCTTCCAGTAAAACATTTCTTAGTGTCTGTTTTAGATGTAGACTAAAATTTAGCACCAGTCAGGACAAGCTAGGTTACATTTTAAGTCAATACCCATGCAGACCTGTGATCATAATACTGATAGTATTAGTATGTAAACATATAATACCTGTAAGCAGTCCAGAGAGGTACTGACAATACGTGGAGACTTCGACTGGCATGCCAGCTCAAAGGGCAGGACATATTTATCTGCTTCAATGTAATTGGCTTTTGGTGGAACTACAGTGCCATCCCTGGAAGACAAAGATTCAGATTAAACGTAAACAATGAAATACGACCCAAAACTATTAAGGCTAAATAGTTGCTAGCTTTGGGTGCTGGTCTGTGGACAGTGTGCACAGGTGCAGCTTATTCAGTGTGGAAACTAATAAGCAAGCTGCATAAATTGTCCACAGGCCAGCACCCAAAGCATTTTAATTATTTATAATACAGCCCAATATTAAAGTGCTGATATTGTTGCCATAGTAACTATTTAACAATTGTATTATCACTAAATTCAATCATATTATATGCAAAGGTTTGGCACGCCTTGATAACAGATTTTGGTGATTTTGTAATTGAAAAGATGTCAACACAGAGTTTCTCTAGAACATGGAAAAAAAAAACAATATTATCAGCAAACATTGACGCATAGTTACTTTTTATGCCATAAATCGAACAAAAATAAAAACATTATTTTAGCACTGTGCAAAAGTTTGGACACTACATAATCAGTACTTAGTAACACCTCTTTTGGCAAATACCACAGCTTGCAAACACTCAAGTGTTTCAATTCTTGTACTTGGGGTTTTCTCCCATTCTTCCTTGCAAAAGGTTCTAGTTCTGTAATATTCTTTGGTCGTCTTGCATGCACAGCTCTTTTAAGATCTACCCACAATATTTCAATGATGTTTAAATCAGTAACTGTGATGGCCACTCCAAAACCTTCAGCTTGCGTCGTCCATGGTGGATTTCGAGGTATCTTTAGTATCATTGTCCTGTTGTAGAAGCTCATCCTATTTTCAGCTTCAGCTTTTTTACAGATGGTGTGATATTTGCTTCCAAAATTTGCTGGCGTTTAGTTGAATCCATTCTTCCCTCCACCCGTGCAATGTTTCCTGTGCCACTGCAACACAACCTCAAAGCATGATAGATCCATGTATCCATGTATGTTTGGCAAGGTGTTCTTTTCATGAAATGCTGCTCCTTTTTTCTCCTAACATGCCTTTGCTGATTATGGCCAAATAGTTCTATTTTAACTTCATCAGTCCACAGCACTTGTTTCCAAAATGCATAAGGCTTCTGTAATGTTCTGTTGCATACTTCTGATGTTGGATTTAATGATAGGGATGCAGGTAAGGTTTTCTTCTGCTGACTCTTCTGTGAAGGTCTTGTGGAACTGTGCACCATCACTCCTGAATCTGCTAGATCTTCCCGAAGGGTCTTTGCAGTCAAACTGGAATTTTGAGTCATCTTTCTGACCAGCATACGAACAGTTCTCACCAAGAGATTTCTTGGTCTTCCAGATCTCATCTTGACCTCCACAGTTCCCCTGAACTGCCACCTCTTAATTACATTTCTCACTGTGGAAACTGCAAGACAAGCTGACCATCTTCTTGTAGCATTCTCCTGCATTGTGGGCATCAATAACTCATTTTCAGAGTCTTATGCAGCTGCTAAGAGGAACCCATGGTTGTTAAGTGTCCACAAGTGTGTGCACAAGGTTTGAATAGTCAAAGAATTTATAAGGCTCTGAAATTGGCACTGGCATTTATTAATGATTAATGACATTTACTTATGACAGCTGCTGCCATGCATTAGATCTAATGAGCTGATTAAGGTCTGAAACCTTGTAAAAAGAATCGGAGACTTTGTAACTCTTAGGGTGCCCAAACCTTTGCACAGTGTAATAATAATGTTTTTATTTTTTTATTTTTGTTCAATTTATGGCATAAAAAATAACTATGCATCAATGTTTGCTGAAAATATTGTGTATTTTTTTCCCATGTCCTAGAAAGACTGAGAAAATATTTTTAATAACAAAATCATCAAAATCTGTTATCAAGGGGTGCCCAAATTTTTGCATAACACTGAATATGATATGTCTTTTTTCATTTTCAGATACAGTTGTATTAACAAATGCCATACCAGTGTTGGAAGATCAACTTACTTTTGCTTTTCCAGTTCAAGTTTAATTTCCTCTGAAAGGGGAAAATACAAATTAGAAATGCATGACACTCCTCACAAGTAACCAGTCAGGTTTTTTTCCTACAGTAGACCCTGCCCCAACAGTAAAATGAGCAATAAAATATTTATTTATTTATTTTTAGGGGAGGGAGTCAGCAGAAATTATTACTACATTAAATCAAAAAACACAAAATATTAAGGCTACAGCCAAACTAAATACAAACTAAGTACAAGATAAATATGATTTAGCTAAAAAAAATAGCAAGAAAAGTTGAGTAGGCTGAGTAGAAATAGCTTGATCAGCATAAAGTAGAGAAATGAACAAATATGGGTACCAGGATCATCAGTACACAGGGAGACTTTGCTATTTTTTTTATTTTATTTTAGCAGTGTTGGAGATAAGTGTGTTTGAATAATAATTAAGATGCACCAAACAATAGCAGCCTGGTCATTTAAAAAGACACAAAAGAAAAATAGCATTTTTAGACATAAACCAAACAACCAACCATAGGCAACACCAACTGGGTCTTCCTGTCAATCAAGGGTAGAAGTCCAAAATGCTCTTGTGAACATTCTTGTTTTGTCAGCAATTAACTATTAGGCGTTTGTGAGGCCTTGTGGTGTAATGGTAGCGCGTCTGACTCCAGATCAGAAGATTGCGTGTTCAAATCACGTCAGGGTCATGAGCTTTTCTCTTATACATGTGAAATGGATACGTGTGTGTGTATATAT
>JBBIGC010000131.1:20366525-20376693 GCA_037576955.1 Lepidarchus adonis
TTCTGCTGCTGCTGAGAGATTCCACACAAATTTCGTTGTACTCTGTTACAATGACAATAAAGAATCTTTATCTTTATCTTATTTAAGGGACACAAACGTTTTAGGCCTCTTCAGTTTATATCTGGGTCACAGTTCTAGTCCTGGAGAGTCACAGCACTGCACAGACTGCTCACAAGTCACCATCCACACACACACTATGAAATCTAATGAAAACTCTGAGTTGGAGTAATGCACAACACATTCACATTACTTCTAATTATCAGACAGTCATCTACATGCAACAGGATGCTTAAGCAATGGTGCATTTCATAAGCAATTTCAGGACACTGTTGTATAGGGTTGAAAAATGAAACACCTATGATAAAATTCAGAGAGTCCAAATTTTAAAGTTTTAATTACATCCTATTGTATCAAATTATGGCGTTTTTAATTGAGTTTTATAATAATGAAGTCTACAAAAGCAGAACTTGTGAAGTGGTGGTCTGGCACATTACACTTGGTACTCAAGCCTTAATTCTGAAAATGGGTCTTTGGTTAAAAAAAAAGGGGGGGGGGGGGGCTGGGTGGGAAAATATAACTTTTTTCTAAGATATTGTGTAGTTAGGGACCAGGCTTAATCCTTGAACAGGACACAATGTTCAAACTAGCACTCAGGCTCATTTTTGAGAATATCATACCATGGAAAAAGAAGACAAAGCAAATTATATAGTGTTGTTTATATTAAATCTACAAGAAAAACATTTAACATTCATGCTTCACTCCTCTCCTTAACAGCACAGAATACAGGGTTTCTGATGGTAGCAGGCCTTTTGAATTGTGTCAGTAGTCTTGTCTGTGGTGCTACTGAATCTTGGACTGTTCTTGCTCTGTTCGTTTAAAGCCAAACCATTTTAGAGTCATTGCTTAACTTTGTAAAGTCAAAGCAAAATCACCAACCGTGTGCATAAGCTAAGCCTAATGCTGTGAATCCGGGAGTCTGCTGTGCAAACAGATCCGCTGTGGCAATTAACTTCACTCCCTGACAGTGAACCAATATGATAAGTCAGTCAACTACAAGCCTGACAATTTACTTTATTGAGATTTTTCAGTTAGCAGTACTAGCAAAACAAACAAAAATACATTCTCTGACCACGGGTTGGGTTCATTTTACTGAAACATGATGGAAATTGCAGAAGAATAATTAGAGAGCTTGGAAAATGCACCAGGAAATAAGATCCTCCCGTGTCTACAGGTATTAGCTGTACATCCATAAATAAATGATGCAGCGTTCTTGAGTGAAAGTGCCTTTTTGAACTCTATAAACACCCCAAAGGGAAAAAAACACATTATTCAAATGCAGTTAAAACAGGAAAAGCGGGACAGACAGAAAGACACTTAATTGATGCTGGTATTGGAAAGGTATTGTACCAAATTAGATATAAAGACTACACTTTATCAAACAAGTTAAGGCTGTTAAATGCCGCCATGGTATACGAGTGTGAATATTACTGCCTAACACACAATATCAATGGTGCATACAATAATATTAGTGTATTAGGAGTTCAACCCTGAAGTGACAAGTGGCACATAATATAGATTTAAGAGAGATAAGTGAGAACCCATGACTTGCTGAGCAGCTAAATAAGATCATACTTCTTAACTGTTATTAATCGTTTCGAAATGTAAGAATTTATAACACAGACCAATATTAAAGTGGTGATAGCCGTTGAGTGCAAAGTATACCAATGAAGACCACCCAATTCAATTCGACCTTCGTAACAGGGACTTTAATCAGTCAATATGCGACGGAGCAGGCCTGTCTAAAAGCAAACTAATCTGGTTGAAAAACCAAAACCAGACACCGAACCAGATAAAAGGGTGTTTTAGGACTGAACGCATTTGGACAACTCGATAACCACTGGCAAACACCCTAAATCGAGGAGTATAACATTAGTGGGCACCACTAGCTGCTAAAACATTACGTTGTTTAAATGCTGATTCACACTAACATTAATGTTCAACTTGCACATAATACGCAGCTTTCACTTATAAATCGTTTTCATGTCAGAAAGCCAGCACACTTAAGCGAAACTGGACAATTAAATCACCCAGCACATCTATTTTGACGTTAGCTTGCTAGCTAACATGGCTAACAGGGCCAGCGCGAGCTTAGCTTAAAGCTAACTAAACAACAACGTGTAACTAAAGCTGAGAAATGAAGGCCAAAGATTCCTCAACCTCCCGGGAGTGTAATACGCCAGGTCCAGACAAGTAAAACGGAGAAGCAAATCTCACCCAGTGCCACCTGACAAGCCTTGCGCAGCTGGCCGTGCTGACTGCGCTTCAGCTCCTTGTCCGACAGGATCCTCTCCAGCGCGCGAGACAGAAACATGCTCTTGGTTTTGCTGCTCTCTGTCTTCGTATGCTGTCGGTATGGCTCGGAGTGGTGCTGTTCTTTCATGTCTCGTTCCACCAAACGCTACCCGTTCAGGCCGTCATCGTCGGCCCGCTTTCCGCTCGCAGGTTTGTTAAAACCCGAACGCTTTCCGTGTAGTCGGGCCCGTTGGACGCCGCTCACTACAGCGCTCGGTCGCCCATGTTTGTGACGCGTGGCGTCACGTGACTGTCGTGTCCGTTTAACTGACGTGTGAATAACTTTGACTTGAAAGGTCTTTGAGATCGTGATTAAATACATCAATGTCACCACAGTGTATATATATATATATACACACACATATTTATAAATATAAATCCATATCACATACTCATATTGTAGACAGTAGATTATATACTATTGTATATTATATTTTTTTCAGTATTCTTTTCATTGTATATTTACATTGTTGTTGTTGTTTTCCTTTATACTGCTGTGCTTGAGAGACGCCATCTACCGGAATCAAATTCCTTGTACGTGTTCACTCACTTACTTGGCCAATAAACACGATTCTGATTCTGATATCAACCAAATGTAGACCAACTTACAGACTAACAACTAACAGCAGTCGATGTTAAAATGTGTTGTGAAATTGGTGGTGGTAGTGTGGTGGGGTTAAATTTAGATTCACAGAAGCATTTTGAGGATGTTGAAACATTGCCCAAACACAGCAGAGATAACACCTGATAAATGAACAAGATATTTCAGACAAAAAAATTATGTTGTCATTAACCAGTCTTCTTATCATTATTTTCAGCAGCCGGAATTAATCGATGAAGAAATGTATGATTTACATGACTGTATTAGTATGTAAATAAATACTCGTTTGCATAAATAGTTTGAATTGTATCTAAATCAAGTGAGAAACACCATGTTAAATTTACTAGCCCTATTCACTAGCATGAGCCTGTAGATGAAGCAATGGAGCTCATGTCCTGAAGCATCTGCTGCTGCAGAAACAGGAGGGAACTCTTCCTCCACCTCCACTAGCTTTACCTGCTCCTTGCTGCAGTCATCACTTTTTGCATGAAAAAACCCTATAACCATAACCATCTTGCTTCTAGCAGATAAAAAGGAACTGCTGCTCGCTCTCTGTTCAATGCTAACACTAAATGAACCCAGGCACAGAAGCGTGAAGTAGACCTGCTGCTCGATTAACAATACCTGGTACGTGTTATACTCTTTCTAACACTCTCCGATAGTAATAGTACTGTATTCAGTGACTAAGAGGAATGTGTCGAACTTCCCTGTAGCTCTCACATCAGTGCTGTCATGTCTGAACTAATTCTCGAGTGTTCCTGTACCTGAAAAAAGCACGAGACAAATAAATACATGTAAATGTAAATAATACCATATTATTTTCTATAGCTTTAATGGATGGATGTTAAAATTTGACTGTTCCAGTACCCCCAGCACCCCAACCTCCCTCAGGTTTTACATTTTAAGACTTTGTGTTCATGAAAAAGTATTCAAATATGTAATTTTGTTCTAAAATAACCCAAAAACATTCATCACCAGCCTTACAGCAAAGCTGAGTCTCTAACACACTTAGATGCTATGGATTGAGATCAGGTTTCTTTTTAAGTTGTAATTTTTGGTACAGCCGGTGGTTGAGGACTCATTAATGTTTATAAGTTTATAAGCTGTGTTATGTTTTGCGTCTCCGGGCGATCTATCTTTAGTTGAAGACGGGGCAAAATGGCTCCTTTGATAGTAAAGGTTGCCGACCCCTGGCCTAAACCTATTGGTAAGATTTACATGACAATTTGCACCTGATGTTTGTGAAAAGTTATTCACTACATCCCAGATAAATCAATGCACCATACATAGAATATATACCACCCAACTCTAAAGATTTCACTAAAGGCATTGATATATATACATATATATTGCAATGGGGCTGGAAAGACCCTCGTTACACCACTGTACATATACATTAGTGATTAACATTTTTGTATAATATCCAATGACAACAGTAAGAATAATACACACTATTTTACATGAAAATAACAAGGAAATTCACTTAAATTCCACTTCACAGCAGCAAATGATTCTATAGTGATTCTATAGTGTCTACAAAGTGTACTGCAGGTACTGAAAATGATGCACAAAGCCAGCATGAGATTCTGCCTAAATCTCATGATTCCATCATTTTGCAACATCTGTATTTTAGCTCTGAACACGTCTGATTTAATTCTATAATCTACAAGCCTAACATGATTTTTAAAGAGGCACCTGAGACTGCTTTCTAAATTTAAACAGAGATTCCAGGCCCAAAGAAGACTGAATAAAGTGACTGGGTGTGACAAGTAAACCGCTGTTCATCATTGAAACACTAGAGGGCAGTATTACATCAGAGTTGTCCTGTTGTAGTTAACCTTGCTCACATTGCTCGTTTTCTGCTGAAGCACCTCAGTCTTTTTTTGGAGAATCCTCACACAAAACCTTTAAAACTAGTTATACAACTTTACGTGAATGTCTGATGAGCGCTCTGATTAGTTTAAATATTCATCCAGCCATTTCTGATTCCACAGGCGCTGGATAAATGAACAGATATATACAGTAGATGGGAATATAGAGATACTCAAGGGCTGATCTGGAAATGATCACATTAATACTAATATTAAATATGATTTCTACAAATTTAAATCAAAGGAAGCACACACAATCATGCATATAAAAAAATGGTCATAATTTTTCTACATTTTCTAGTTTATTTCATCCAGCTTGAAGACTAAGAATACATGTGCACCTATGTCTTATAGTATTTATCCTTTTAAAACCGTCTCATCATTTAATGCGATACAAATTTACATCATGTAGTATTGATAAGAAAATACTGACAATTTCAGTACAAATCTATACCTTAGGATTTATCTAGCAAGCAAAAAAATCATTGCTCATTATATAAAAAAGAAGGGAAAAAAAAGATTAAAAGCCCATTAATATGTTGGTCTCTTACAAGTCTCCTCCAGAAATGAAATGAAATTCACAGTATGGAAAACAGCATGTTTTAACCTTCATTTTATACTTCCCGAAAAATCTGGGCATTAACCCCAGCTAAAATGAAGTGGCTACAAATTGCATCGAGACCTCTGTTCATAGAGATGATCCACTATGGGAAAAAAAACAACAATCATGAGATGTGTGTCAGCTTAGCAAAGACAAAACAGGAGTAAAAATACATATTGCGTCGATTAGAAAATAAATACATTTACCGTGGTTACAATCCCCAAGTTGTGTGTAGTGGTTAGCGTAAAAATAAATTAACAATGCTTTCTAAAACTCCATTCATAAGGTCACTCGTGCTTTTACAATGAATAGTTTGGAATAAGAGCATTGGAACACAGCCGCGTCATACTACAGCATTACGTACCAGTAAAAGCAAGTCATTGTAATGGGAGTTCGTTAAAGTGTCTGCGCAAAAGGGGAAGAAAGTGGATGGGTTCGGGCTCTGGTCACAGTTATCCAGTGTTTGTGTTTCTCATTTCATTCAAATGAGAACAGGAAAGAAGTGGAGAAGCTATAGACAGAGACTCACTGGCCAAAAAAGAAATCAGTCAAACAATTCAATCACATTCAAGTGGTACCGTTTCATTACATCCATTAAAATGTAGTGTTTGTTGCTCTTACATAACTGTAGTCTTTACTTAATGCAATCCAGAGCAGCCATCCCTAGTGAAATGATAATAAAAACATAAAAAAATGCTGTATACCATCTCAGAGGCGCTACAGGAGTTATACCTGGTCACCATTATCCACTCAGAGGTAGGCAGACTCCACCTTGCATTAAAACGTAAAGTATTCTGAGTGAGAGATGGAGATGAAATACAGGTGTGTGAGAGTGTTTTGGTATAAAGGTGAGAAAACGTGTGTTTGTCAAGCATATCTGTATTAGATAAGGCTAATGCAGTCGGTCTACAATGTGCCCACTGCACATGGACCTGGAAATCGCTGGCCGTGATCACATGTACAGCACTTTACTTGCACAACTTCTGAAAAGCTTGTCGCTGCAGCTCAGAGTTCAGCTTCACTTCACTTCACCCCCCCAAACAAGTTATTACAAGGGGTTTTCAGTGATATGACATATGCATGTGTGTATACAGTGGAAAACAAGAGTCTGAGACCACAAGCTTCTATTTCACATCCCTTTCTGAGAGATTTTCATTCAATTATTTTAATCAGTGGAACAGTTTGAGTGAAAATCGGAATTTTTTTTAGTATTTAGAAAATTGAAATACTGATATCGCAATATTTTTTGGTACAATACTATATTGTTACAACAGTGTGAAGTAATTTTTATAATCATTTATTCTACTTTTATTTTTTTTAATAGGGATATTCCGATAAAGCTTCAAAGACATTGTTTGCGTCTTATTTCACAGCAAAAATAGTAAGGAATTAAACAAAATCTCATTTTATGAGATTAACTGAGCGATGTGTCAGTTTACTTATGACATAATGCATTAATATATGGTAGAAATTAAAAGCTGTACACTTGCTGTATTGTAAAATGATAAGAATAGCAATATTATTGTATCATAGGTTGTCATAGTATCGTATCATCATCCACGTACCAATTCCGCCCTTTATTGTGCAAATGCCTTAGACAAGTAGATCAGATCAACTTAAAAGTCGTGTAAACACAAACTTGAATGGAAAAAATATATATATTTTTAAAAAGTCAGTTTTAAATGTGCTTAACTTGCTAGAAATCTCTCTTTATACTTGAAATCTTACAATATTTAATTTTACATACCTAACTCTGTTGTATTTTATTACTATTTATTAAGTTAACATTGGGATTTAAATGAATTTTTCAGTGTTTTCAGACTCTTGGATGCCACAGTGTCTCTGCGCTGTCAGAACAAAACCTTTTATCTTTTATTTCTCGTTTGTACACTGGCCCGGTTGCAATTACATTTAACAAATTTTCCTTAACCATTAAAAGTTTAAAAATGACCCTTTTGAAGATACAAGATCTGGCAACATGAGTTATATGCCAAATTTTGAACACCCCATGGTAAAATTACACATTTGGTTGATTTTCTAAAAGAAAATAAATACACATCATCTACAGGGAACGAAACATAGTACACAATGTGTTTCCAAATTATGCTTCACCTCCCCAAATATGTTAAATTCAGCCAATAAACAGTAATTGTGCCTTAAAATGTGCAGAAGCGTGCTCTCTGTAGAGAATGTCTATTTACCTTTAAATATAAAATCCTATTATATCAAGTACCATTTCCTCAGTTCACGTTATGCGATGCACTAAAGGGAAGTGGATGCACTCTTCATGCGTGAATCTTTCTCCACTTCAGAGTGCCCAGTAAAAAGTGGCAGATTCACAATCACATAAGATAAAATGCATCAGGGTATAGTGTCGTACACATGATAAAAATATTGTTATATAAATCAGATGCCACATATACGTGTGACAGCCCTTGTCATAGGATAAATGGTCAAAAAATATGACTTTGATCAGGTTCAGGTTATTGGCAATGATTAAAAGCATTAGCCAACTAACTTGTGCAGCTACAATCTACCCCTCAGTCAAACCTACATGAAAGATCATATCCTCAGACGCAGTTCAGACGTCCTAAATTTAGACTATGGTGGATAAAAAAATATTCTCGAGACATACTAAAGAGAACAAACAACATGACAGCTGAATTAGCATCGTACGTTAGAAAAATGACAGGTTTCCAGTTCAATTTTGTAATCTCAGAAGCCTGGCCTTTAGCAGTTACTATGGTAACCACATTGAGCAGAAGCCATTGTAATTTGTTCTTGGTTCAAACACTGGACTCATATAAATCTAGGGACTATTTGTCTATTGGGAAAACAGATTGTCATCACTCCGTCGTTCCATTAGCTGGAAGAATCTGCAGACATAAGCAATCATTCATTCATACACACTGAAGTCAAGTCCATTATTACTAATTATTGTGTCCCAATAGTGAAGGGGAAGTGTACAGACGCCATCCTTAATAGTAAATGACAGGGATTACAGTATTAAAGACAAGTGCTGTGTGATGCGGTTGCTGGAGGTCTTTTTCACAGCAGACGCTCCTTTTTAGGCTTGAATTCGTTACATGGAGTAGAGACAGGCATCGTTAGTCCTATGGCACAAGAAATGGTGTTGGCATGTAGAAATGTTTGCCTGATACGCATGTCTATAAGGTTTTGTATATGTTGTGAATGACTACTGTGTATAGCGTCATTAGTGTTACTCTATAGTGCAGGTACAGTATACGTGGTCTGTATGTTAAACCTATTGTGTTGTGTTTTTGTTCCACGCCACCATGTTTCGCACGTCTCTACAGTGTGATTACTGTGCCGTCCTCCTCTAGGTTCCTCCTCTCGATGCCCCTCTCAGTAGTGTTCAGAGACCCCACACTAGCGCTGGTCGCCATGGCACCATTGGAAGGTCGTAGGTTAAGGTGGGGCTCGTACCTTGGCAGGCTCGGCATGCTATAGCTAGCGGTTGCGCCCGCTGCCGGCCGTGGGGTGTGCCACGTATCTCCACCTGCGTCGATGACCAAGTCCTCATCCTCATCGTCGCTCTCCACCTCCTCTGGCCGGAAGTTCTGGATGATATGTGATGGGGTCACTGCCGTAGCACCTGGTGTGGAGTAACTATAGTAACTGGCGCCGCTATCGGACGATCGTCCCGAACTGCCTGAGGCAGCCCCTCCCCCGCTGTTGCTGTTCCGTACAACATTGTTGCGCTGGTTGGCCGGCTTCACCGTGATGATGAGATTGTGGCTGTTGGCGATCATCATGTCCGTAACCTGGTCCAGGGACTTGCCAGCAACCTCGATGCCATTGACCTCCAGCACCTCGTCATTGACGGCTAGGAGGCCCGTGCTCTCTGCAAGGCCGCCAGGCACCAAGCGAGAAATGAAGATGCCCGGGACTTTCTCTAAGCCCTGGGGTGTCACCCGCACACTGGAGCCATCCCGGA
Source organism: Lepidarchus adonis (assembly GCA_037576955.1). Classification (NCBI taxonomy): domain Eukaryota; kingdom Metazoa; phylum Chordata; class Actinopteri; order Characiformes; family Lepidarchidae; genus Lepidarchus; species Lepidarchus adonis. The sequence goes on from JBBIGC010000131.1 coordinate 20,375,909, forward strand.
TATAAAAGCCAAGGGGTTTTTCTTGCCCATGCTTGTAAAGGCGCACGCGGCGGTGAGTCTCAGGAAGGATGTCAACGTCGATGATGGAGGAGACGGGTCGGAAGTCTTTTGGCAGGCTGATGATGACGGGTGGCTTCTTCCTGTTGGCATCAGGCCGCAGAAGAACCGCCGCTAGTGCTGCCGGAGTCTTCTTGCGGGTCATGCAGTCAGTGCCGAATGCAGAGTAGTCCGCTTCCTCTGCAAAAACAAAGTATATAAAGAAAAGCACGTTGTTAGATTCAGTAGACGAGCTGTCAACAACTAATCAGTTACGGACAAAAGTCCATACAATAAGTTGCCTGTGAAGCCAAAAACAGAAATGAATGTGCCCCATCTATGTATTTATTTGCACAGTGTTACACCAAGGTCGTTATTTGCATTAAACACTGCAGGGAATAAACCCAGGATGCATCCAAATAGCTGAATGATGCTTCCTGTCCGATCTCCTTGCAGCAATTTCACATGAGCTGTAGCCTACTGGCTCCCTAAATACATATGACGCATGTGGATGTTTTGATTCCTGTTTTACTTTCAGTGAGACAACGCACAGGAAGTTCAACATTGCCTTCTCTTTGCCAAAAAAAAATAGGAGCGATGTAAAAAACTTATTTCCAGAAAGTGTTGGGATGTGAGATTCAATCATAAGTAGGGGTGGGCCACAATATCGAAATTGCGATATATCGTCGTCCTTGCTCACGCGATACGATAATCGATACGCCGGCGGCAATATCGATATTTAAATGAGG
>JBBIGC010000131.1:20413235-20431560 GCA_037576955.1 Lepidarchus adonis
GTGTGTGTGTGTGTGTGTGTGTGTGTGTTATGTATTGTCCTGGTTGAGGAGTCTGATGTGTGTGTGTGTGTGTGTGTTATGTACTGTCCTGGTTGAGGAGTCTGATATGTGTGTGTGTGTGTGTGTGTTATGTACTGTCCTGGTTGAGGAGTCTGATGGCCTGTGGGAAAAACCACCTATGTGATCCCCCCCCCCATGCTGACTGTGGTGTCCTTTCAATCAGACGCTTTAACACCACAGTAGCTCTTCTGCAAGGTCAGTCCAAACAGGCTAGCCTTCCATAACCATGTGCATCAGTGAGTCTTGGGTGCCCATCACTGATGTTGCTGTCTTTGAGATGCTGTGACTCCATTGTCAAGCCATCACAATAATGCCCTCGTCAAAGTGGCTCAGATCCTTACTCACCCATTTTCCCTGCTTCCAGCACATCAACTCCAAGGACTGACTGTTTACTGCATAATATATTCTACCCTCTGACAGGTGCCAGTTCAATGAAAAAAACTACATGGTGAATGTTATTCGCTTTACCTGTCAGTGATTGTAATGTTATGGATGATCATTGTATGATGCCATTCTTTTTATTATAAATGGTGACACTGTGCATTTGTGCAGTTTTAAAAAATAAAAATGCAATTTTCTTATTTGCAGTAATCACTCTGTCAGCAGAGATTGCAACCCTGCAATGTGCAGTTCTGGCCACTAGAACGGAGATGCAGGTTCAGATGAAGAAGAAACACAAGATTTTGAATGAATGAATTTGGAAGATAACCTAAGGTTGACCTTTTTTCTTTATCAGTAAAATTATTTATGGTTTTCTATCTGTCTCCTTTGTGTAGCAAAAATTAAACTGTGTCTTAGCTCAGGAACATAATGCATCAGTTATGAAATGCAGTAAAATGTCATTTGTTTAATGAATTAGGATATTTGTGGTTTGTATATTCCTAATAAACAGTACGGTTTTACATTAAGTATTATGCACCCTGAATGATTGAGAATGTGGTTTAGAACTGTGGGGACTGAAATCAAAATGACCAAAAATCTTATTTCAAGATTCAAGAGATTTATTGTCATGTGAATGCAGACTATATACAATATACACACACAGGGGAGGTGGGGAGAGAGGAAGAGTATGGGGAAAATATATATAATTAAATAAGAAATAATAATTTCTCTTGTGTTTAGCTATACTGGAAAGGGTGACCATCTTGTTCAAGGAATTATGTAGCAGCTCTGTTTATTATCCTCCTGCACTTTATCTATGATAGTTGATATGTTTTTAGTTTTTACATTAATTTACTTTACATTACAGATACAAGTACACAGAGCTATGAATGTGGACTTTCCTCTAGGTCCACAGGACAACACAGGCACATGACCTGTCATCAAGTCGAGCTACATGTAGTGCAGTTAAACAAGACCCTCAACTATATCACTAAGTGCCGATTATAAATACAGTTAATATGGTAATGATAATAGAATTCTAATCATGGATGATGCACTCTCTGAGTTAATACTGAGCAATACATGAGAAACTGTCCAGTAAACATGTATAAACAGATTCTGCTGCATGTTTACTCTATGTCCTGCTAAAAAAATTCAAGAAAACTCAATTTATGAATAAATACGTTTATTCGATTATCAATCAATCTTAAGTGAATGTGAGGTTGTTGTTTGACTAATGTCCACTAGGGGGCGTATCAAAGTGTATAGCCAACTTACCAGCCATTTGTGTTAGTGGCTAAGTGTTTCTCAAACTTTACCTCAGTGTGGTTATCCGAGCCATTCGATGGATGCGTGCTCGGTTCCAGTGGGGAGAAAGGGCAAGGTCGGGTTCTTTGCCTGGCGGTTTAGAAGACACTTCACAATTCAAGAAGAGCGTGGAAATAACATTTATGTCCAGTGTAATCTATGTCTGCCTACAAAGAATGTCCTGTCGACACCGAAAACGTCCTGCTCAAACCTGAAGAAGCACTTGGATGTGAGTTTGTCAAAGTACATTTGAGCTATATTGTGTGTTGTCCGCGTTTTGTTCTGTATTAGCGTTTGTTTACATTTAGCTAGCTAGCAGGCTAGCTAGCAGCTTCTTATTTGTGCGCTTCAAATATGCGTTAAACTACAACCCCATATATGAGCAGACGGTTACTTCGAAAGAGCGGTGCAGGAGCTATTTGTGAACCAACTGCCAGCTGAACGTCATTTCTGCTACTGCCTTCTTTTTACCCCATCATGAGCACAGTAGCTAGTGCGCTAGCTGAGTTAGCCGTGTCTGTATCCAACACAGAAAATTAAATGACTGTGTTCAAGGACCAAAACACATAGTACAGTTCAGTACACTGGCTCTGTTTGAATGAGAGACACCACCTGACACTGCTGCTGTTACTTAATGATGGTGGACGACCTGAACGAGACCAAACTACCCCGAATAATCCGCCACAGACACACATCCCTGCAATGCCGGTGTTACAACGTTTTCTGTGACCGTCTAATGTTGTGACCGCTGGGGGCGCTGTTTATCATTTTCGTGCTGAATCAACGTAAAGTCCCAACGTGCGTTCGCTTGCTACGGAGTTTACGTATCATTCTTAAAGTGAAATAACACCGATGGCCGCAATCAGATTATGTGAGCCTTTCATAACTGGTGTAAAACTTGTGATAGCGTGATCAGGTGATATTTTATGCAACAATATTTCAATATCAATATAGATTTTGTAGATAAATTCAACAGGCTGTTGCTGGCGGAGTGGTCACATAATGTGACCTTGCCATAGTTTCGCCTCGTAGTTATGGTACCAGTAAGACTGAACAGCATGACCAATGGCAACTCTATAATAATACATTAAATTATTAGATGAAAAGTGGCTTTTACCGATATACATTATCAGTATAATGTAAACAGTAACGAAACGTGCGATGTCACTTTAAGAGTGATACGTAGACTGTGTAGCAAGCGCGTGCACGTTGGGACTTTACGTTCATTTTGCATAAAAATGTGAAACAGCGCCCCCTCAGGTCACAACATTCGATGTTCACAGAAAACGGTGTAACACCTGCATCATAAACACGGCCCATCCTGACAACGCGGCACCGTGCTCTCGAAAGGCATATATTACTTCAGCCAATTGTGCATGGGAGCCGTCAAAATGGTCGTGGGACGGGAAGCCCTCCCCTTTACCGTCTACTTCCTGGAGTCCGAAGCGCTATAGGGTAGATAGAGCTGTTTACAGTGCACCGATATTGCCACCACATTGTCTTGGCCTATAGCTGTCTCCATAAAAGTCGCTGGATGCTGTAATGTCACGGTTTCGCCATAATGCGCAAGAGATGCGATCTGTGTTGTTTCGGATGAGCGCGTTATCTCACACACGACAAGCCCGTTAACATGTAAAGGCAGCGGCGGCACGCGACCGAACCGAGAATCGAGACTGCGGCGCCGTTTGAAGATCAAAGCAAATTGCCCTCGGATTTTTTTTTAGGTGAAAGTTGTTCGTTGGACATTTCGTTGCCTGGAGAATCACCGATGGCGTCAAATTCTCGGGTCTCCATTCTGGATTACTTCAATATCGTGTTCGAGGGGGAAAATGGAAAAATCGAATCGAACTGCAAAGCGTGTGGCACGCGCATACAGGCCAAGCGGACTGTCACTTCTAACTTCGTTACACATTTAAAGGTAGAAAACGAATGTGACTCGATAAACAGTTCAAATTGTGTCGTGAAATGTATGCAGAGCGCTAGAAACACTAGAATATTAATGTAGAATTAACGTCATTAACTTGGCAGGTTTACAGTAACTCACTCTTTCCAATAGAGAACCTTATACTTTCCCTTCTAAAATGTAAAAGAGAATAATACTTGTAATAATGAATAATTTGCATGCATAGAAGGGTGTGATGAGCTCCTAATTATTAATTACCCTTATCTTCTTTCCCACCAGCGCAAACATCAAGCAATGTATGATGAATTTCTGAGGAAGAAAGATGTGAAACGAGAAGCGTATGCTTCAGGGGCGGTGCAGACCTACGCACCTGTGAGAGAAGCCAACCGAATGGCCACTCAGAGCGGCGCGGGCACAGCCAGATTTGACCGCAGCGATCCACGGCAGTCCCTCATTTCCGAAACCATCGCCAAGATGATCATCCGAGACCTGCAGCCCGTGCAGATCGTGGAGAACGAGGGCTTCCGTGAGCTCCTTCAGCTCCTCGAGCCCCGTTACGTCCCAGAACCGAGCCATTACATACAGCAGCAGCTCCTCCCTGCCTACGCCTACCAAGTCCAGGTAGCTACCAAACTGTCCCTGTCCGGAGCAGAGTCCTGCAGCGTGACCCTGGACCTGTGGAGGAGCAGTGCTGTGTCTCTCAGCACCGGTTCAGGCTACATGGGAGTGACGTGCCATTTCATAACCACAGACTGGCAGATCAAATCCGCACTGTTGGCATGTTTACCTCTGCCAAATCAAATTGACACTCAGCGCATGCTCACTGACTTCGATGAAATCTCTCATGCTAATGGCATCTCAGGTAAGGTGTTCCGCATCGTTCACGACTCCTCCCAATGCGAAAGCCGATTCCGCCTGCCCGGTTTTTATCTCCATGGTAATGGGGAGGTGGAAGACGAGGAAGAGGAAGATAGTAGCGACGAGGAGACGGGGTCCACGGTTGGGAAAGAGGCTGTTGGTGGAGCAGAGGAAGACGACTCTGTAAACCAGTTCCTGGCTCGGTGTAGGATAGACTGTTTCGCCCGCTCGCTGGGTCAGTGCGTTCGGGAAGGAATCCGTTCCTCCCCTCAGTTGTCCATAACTCTCACTAAAGCAGCTTGCTTTTACAATTATATCATCGCCACAGTGACGCCGGAGAAACTCGCTCAAGTGTTCAGCTCCGGAAATTCGGATAGGCACTGGAACGGCCAACTTAAAACAGTGCGGCAGATGCTGGAATCTGTGGAATTTTTGGAAGACATAGTGGACAGAAATGACCTGGCCCTCAACAACGTTGAGAAAGCAATGCTACGGGAGTTGGTTGAGGTCTTGGAGCCTTTTGAGGAGGCCACAGATATGGTCAAGGGAGACAAGCATGTATCCATCAGCCTTGCCCTCCCCAGTGTCCTGGGGCTTCGGAAGCACCTGGCAGAAGTTGTTACTCACCAGTGTACAGGGATCGTAACCGGATTGTCTCAAGCGCTGGACCGAAGACTAGCAGGTATTTTGGAAGACCCTCTGTATGTAACCGCAACCACACTTGACCCACAGTTCAAGCTTTCCTGGAGCAGTGACCGTGACTGGCACAAGCAGGTTCTTCTGGACGAGGTGGGAAAGCACACCCAAGCAAATCTCCCAGAGCCCAGTTCAGACACTCAGCCGTCTCCATCAAAACGCAGCAGGCTCTTCTCCTTCATCAAGCAAAGGCCGACCACCCAGGCCAAGAGCATAGAGCAGGAACTGTCCGCTTATCTGCTCGAGGAGCCTACGGATGAGGATCCACTGCAGTACTGGAAGCGCAAATCCATTGACTTCCCTCTGCTTTCACAAGTGGCCAAAAAAGTATTTACAGTGCCAGCCACAACGACAACAGTGGAAAGGATATTCAATCTCGTGGGCAAAACCTTAAGACCAGAACGCTGCCGACCTCTTCCAAAGAACTTAGAAACTCTGATTTACTTAAAGGCCAATTTTAGTTTACTATGGGCATGATAAAATCAAAGGGCATCTGACAATAGCTTTATAGAAATTGGGATTTTTTTTTAAATCATCGATGCCTCAATTCCCGAAGCAGCTTGTGCCTGTAACATCTGAGTATACGAACTGTAGAATTACCAAAAGGAACATCAAACTGTCTTTTCTGTCTGGGTATATTATACATACAGTAAATATATTTCTAGATTCAGATAATTACACGTTGATTACAACGTAGCTTAGCTTTTAGTTGTATTAGCGGATACTTTTATTGCTTTGGTTATGTGGCATGTTTTACACGTATTAACACATTCTCATGTTCTTTCTACTTGCTCTTCACCTCAGTGTTATAATATTCAAATAAATAATGGAGACGTTCACAACAAAGGTATGTTTTTTATCAAGGGGCAAAAGCAGCGTGCCCTTGACAAAATGAAATTGATTTTTCAGATTTTGTATTAGTGTTTGCTTCCAGGCAAAGTTAAACAAAATTATACCACATCCTTGTTGATACGACCTTTATAGCAATGAAGGAGATGAGAGTAAACGACAATATTGCAGATAAGTGTTTTGTGTGTTTGTTCTAAGCTTTCAAATCCAGCCGACCGGAAAGCTGCAGGCAGGCCTGGTAATTGGAAATAATTACATTTCATTCCTGTAGGGAATTGAGCAGAGTCTCCAGCTGGCATGGCTGAATAGCAAGAGCATGAAACCATGAAGGAAATGAAGGCCTGTAATGTATTGTTTGGCAGTTGGTGAGTAAATAGAAAGAGGAGTTGAAATATTCTCATTCAAATATATTAGCCGCCAGCTTTTTGTTCTCTTTTGTCACAAAAAAAGATGGCAGAATCCCATAGCAACCATTTTTATAAACCCAAAGCATCACCACTGATTTTTTTGTCAGAAAAACATAACGATAAACATGCTACACAACGGAAGATGACTTATGACTTGATGCTCATTGGGAGGAGATATTTACATAAAGCACCTACACATCTATAAATGCAATTTCAGACCGTTATGAGAGAGGGAAGCACTGGTGCAGTGCAGATGTAATGAATATGTAGTGTGTATGTGAGAATGGAAGGGGGGGAGCAGCGCCTCAATTTCAATTTCCCTCTCTCTGCTGAGTAATTCTTTTCAGAGGTAATTACCAGGCCTGCAACACAGTGCAGAGAGGCCATTTTCATCCCAGCCCAAATGAATGATCTGTCATTATGTTGCCCCAGGAGGAGGAGAGAAATATACAGAGTATTCTTTAATATCACTCTCAGCAGCCAAATCCAAAGCAAAGACTGTGTGTTGTTAAATGTGTTTATTACTTTGCACGTAATCAGCCATAACGTTAAAATCCTATGCCTAATATTGTATAAGCCCAACAGCAACTCTTTGACTGTGTTCTGACATCTTTCTATCATAACCAGCATTAGGTCTGGACGATATGGGAAAAATTTATATCACAATATATTTCTTAATTTTGGTCGATACGATACAATTACGATATCGATAAGGACAATATTAAAAAGCCTCAGGAAAAAACTGCAGAGGACACACACAATGGACGTCTGCAAACTGAATTTGCAAAGTCAATAATACCTCCAGGCTCCTCCTATTAAAATTATATAATTAAAAAATAAAAACAGTACCAAAAAAATAATGTTCACTTTTTATTTGTATTTATCCTATACAAACAAGAAATGTGAAATAAACTATCAAATAAATTAAACTCGAACCTCCAGGCCGTTTAAATGTATATCGAAATATCGGAAATGTGTTTAAAAATCGTATCACTGTTATTGAAAATAATTATATCGCGATATATATTGATATTGAATTATTGTCCAGCCCTAACCAGCATGAAGATTTTTTGTTACAGACAAGCCTTAATTCCCCACATGCATCAGTGAGGCTCGGGTGCCGATTCACCAGTTGTTCTATCTTGGTGCTACATAACTGGGACACAGCTGTTTTGGAGATGGTCTGACTAACCCATCTAGCCATCACAATCTAGTCCTTATGCACTCCACTTTTTCCTGCTTCTAACACATTAACTTTGAGAACGGACTGTTGACTTGTGGTCTCTGGGTGGCGTTGTGGCGCAGTGGTTAGCTAGAAGTTTCTTCCAGATGCTAATATTTCCTCACACTGTTCAAATGTTAGTTGTTTAGGTTAATTGCCTTCTCGAAATAAGAAGTGTGTGAATTGTGTGTCTCTTGCCTTGACCCATAGACACCTGGGATTGGCTCCAGCTTCCCGGGGACATGACATGGAGAAGTAGTTTGAAGAATGGATTTATGAATAAATGGTATTCCCACATCAAACAGTTAGGCCCAGAAATATTTGGACACTGACAAGTTTTGTTATTTTAGCGGTTTACCAAAATATATTCAAAGTACAGTTATAACATGCAGACTCTCAGCTTTAATTTGAGAGTATTGACGTCCGAATTGGAGGAATGGTTTAGGAATTACAGCTTAAATATGTAGCTGCCTCTTTTTTAAGGGACCAAAGGTAATTGGACAATTAACTCAAAAAGCTATTTCATGGGCTTTTCTCTCGTTAATCCATCATCAATCATTTAAAAGAGGTGATTGCAGGTGTAGCACTTGTATTTGGAAGCTGTTCGTGTGAACCCACAACATGTGGTTGAAAGAGCTCTCAAAGTACAACACCATCCAAGAAGAAATCCATTAGAGATAGTGGAAATGTTAGGAGCGGCCAAAATCAAACGTTTGGTACATTCTGAGAAAAAAAAGAGTGCACTGGTTAGATCAGGAATTCAAAAAAGCCTGGACGTCTATGGAAGACTTCTCGACATGGTGAAGAAAAATCTTCCCAAGTAAAGAACACTCCAGGAAGTAGGTGCATCAGTACCAGTACTAGAAAGAGAAGATTTCATCAAAGCAAATAGTGTTCATCCCAATGTGCAAACCATTAATCAGCATCATAAATAGAAAGGCCGGTTTAGACTTTGCCAAAAAATGACCAAAGAAGCAAGCCCAGTTCTGGAACAGCATTCTTTGGAAAGATGAAACCAAGATCAACCTGAACCAGAATGATGGGAAGAAGAAAGTATGGAGAAGGCTTAGATTGACTCATGATCCAAATCACACATTATCTATGGTGGAGGCAATGTGATGGCATACACAGACTGTTTATTGATGTGACAGAAGACAGGGAGCCAGATGAAATACCTTTTGCTCAGATTCAGCCCAACGCAGCAAAGTTACCTAGGAGTTTTTTTTTTTACAGGAGAAGTGGAATTCTGCAATGGACGAGTCAATCAGAGAAAATGATGGAAAGACCCACAAACACAGAAACCTGGTGTTTGGTGATGTCCCCACATTCCAGACGTCAGGCAGTCATTGCCTGCAAAGAATTCTCAGCAAAGTATTAAAAAATTACATTTTATTTACGATAATGTTAATTTGTTCAATTACTTTCAAGCCCCTGAAATGAGGAGGCTTGTAGAAAAAAAATTCCTAAACATTTGCTAAAATTTTAAAATTGTGTCAGTATATAAATATTTCTGGGCCTAACTTTTGCCTAAGAATATGCAAGGCAAAAATAGTTTAACAGCAATTCTCGCAGTAATATACAGGAACATCTAAAAAAAAAAAGTTATATCATGAAAAAGTTCAGTATTTCTTGACATTCCTTTCAGAAAGTGGAATTCATATATACAGTATATAGATTCATTACACATAAAACAAAAAAACAAAAATTCACTGTCTCAGAAAATTTGAATTTCACATAAAATCAATTAAAAAAGTGGACCAGCACCAGCAGATGACATGACCCCAAATCATCACTGACTATGGAAACTTCACACTGGACAATGTGGATTCTGTGCCGCTTCACTCTTCCTCCAGACTCTGGGAACTTGACCGATGATAGTGCTAATGATATGCAAAATTTACATTCATCTGAAAAGAGGACTTTGAATCACTGAGCAACAGTCCAGTGCTTTTTCTCCTTAGACCCTGTAAAACGCCTTTGACATTGTCTCTGGTTCAGGAGGAATGCAACATTTGGCTCGTGATGCACTGATTCCAGCCTCAGTCCACTCCTTGTGAAGCTCCCGCAGATTTTGTAATGTATTTTTGCTTTTTCCTTTCACTGTGTTACTGTGTTACTGTGTAGTAACATGCATCAATGACTGTCTTGTGGACATCTGTCAAGTCAGCAGTCTTCTCCATGATTGTGTAGCCTCCTGACCCAGACCGAGACCATTTAAAGGCTCAGGAAACTGTTGCAGATGTTTTGAGTTAATTAGCTGATTAGGATGTGACATCATGACTTTCCAAGATTTCACGTTTTCACAAAATAAAATTTTTTATTATTTGAAAGCCATAATCATCAAAATTCCAAGAAATGTGTAATAAATCTATATAACATATGAATTTCACTTTTGGAAAGGAATTTCAAGAAATATTGAACATTTTCATGATATTAAATATTTTTAGATGAACCTGTACTGTACATAGGACCTGAAATATGCATCTTGCTTTTAAGGTTTGTGATGGATTTACTTACCGGTATTTTCTGGCCTGAAACGGAATACATATGGGATAGCCATTGCTGAGCAAATCTCCCTATACTTTAAGTTACAAAAGATCCTCAAGTAGTTGGCCAAATATCAATGACTGTTGCAGTTGCAGTTATCTTGTTGCACAGCAGGAGATCATCTCAAATTAACACCATATTATGAAATTCCATGATGATCCACCAGTGTGCTATGTGCATCGCAATTTGAGCTATGGTGTTTCTCCTATGTTTAGATACAATATTTACCTAAATGAAACCCTGGTGACCTACTGGGGTGAGTCAACCATGCAGTATGTGCAGCCTTCTAATGAGTAAATTCACTTAAGGGGCATCTATTGCTAACACAGGTATTAGGTTGCATGATAACAGCTTATACAATCTCCATAGAAAAGTAGCTCTAATTGAATGGGACGCTCTAAGGCAGGGGTGGACAATTCTTGTCCTTTAGGGCTGGTGTCCAGCACAGTTTGGTAGTTCCTCTCATCAGACACACTCCCTAAACCTGGGAATTAACAGGCGAGTTGATCCAGGTGTGTTTGAGCAGGGAAATCACCAATCTGTGCTGGATACCAGCCCTTCAGGATTGGAGCTGCTCCCCCCTGTTCTAACATGTTCAAGGCCAAGTGTCAGTTAAAGAGAAATAAATGAATACTTGATTTAATTTTTTTTTAAAACCTGTCCTGTCCTGACAGTTTGGCAAACAGTACGGTAATTCTGGTGCCTGTAGTGTCATAGCAGTTTTGCTTTACAACAAGGGGAATCTGAGATATTCTTCCTAAACTAGCAGGAGTTTTGGTATTTATTAATAACTCTCCGGCAACAGAGTGGACAGACAGAGACACACACATCGAACATAACAGAGACAAACAAACAACAAAAGACAAAAGAGAGTGAGAAAGAAACAATGGGGGGGGGGGGCAAGGAGAACAGTAGAGAGCATGTATCATGGTTAGACAATATTCATAATAGCAACAAAAGCAATGGCACCATATCTACGTACATTTGTAATAATTAATTATTATAATAGTATGATAATTCCATCTATGAAGACTTCCTTAGTTGCCTTATGTGAATCCGCCAGTGTGTGAGCTGTTTTGTCACTGGGAATTACTGGGAGTGGTGGTAGCTGATGCAGTGGTGCAAGATGGTGTAATGGTGTAATACTTGATTTCAGAACAAATGTTTGATCTGCCATGATGGATGTAGAAATGGGTTTGCGACCGAAGGGTCATGGGTTTGATTCCTGGAACCAGTCTGTAGGCTGAAGTGCCCTTGAGCTAGACACCTAACCCCCTACTACCCTGGGCGCTGCTACGGGTGTGTGTTCTCACTGCCTTGCGTGGGTAATGAATACAGTGTAAGTTATTGTGAATGGTGTCTACAAACATCTGTGTCCATCAAGAAAAGACAAGACCATTTATGTGTATCAGTAAAACTAATAAATGTTCATTTTAATCATGGGTATCTGATTTCTACATGGCTTATGGAGATTACTGGAGTATGTTTCTGTGGCTGAACTGACCTTTAGCTGGCTTTGTGCTGTGGGGCATTATGGCCTTGAGCTGGACTGCAGCGGTATCTGAAGAGAATGACTCACTCTAGTCCCTCTGCCAAAAAAATGGTTATTAATAAACTGCCTGTTGTTGGTGTGCAGACAACTTCAGATGAATGGGGGAGGCAAATACCTAGCTATGTCAGTGTCAGACTATCACAAACAGCATGATTGGCCATTCTGAATTTGACATGACAAACAAAGAAAAGGTTGAAAACTACACTGGGGAAAAAACAAGTCCACTAGTGTGTGTCATTGATGTCATTGATGTAACAGGTCTAAAATATTAGAATATATGCAGACCCCCCCCCCCCCAACCCCCTCCCCTCCCCTCCCCTCCCCTCCTATTCTGTATTATCCTTGGATCTTTTTATAGCATGGAAACAGGAGAGAGCAGCTGCCCCTCTCCCAGCAGCATTCTCTGACCACCTCGCTCCAGATTCTCCGGAGACTGGGATCATCTCAGCAAGCACACGCCCTGACTTCAGGAACATACGCACACACTGTCTGCTTTTCTGACCCATATGTTATTTATCACCGCTGCGCCTTCCAGCAAACACAGCTCAGCACTTAGCTCAATCATGGCTGATAAAAAGGCCACCGGCAGAGTAGGTATGGTAAAGAGGAAAGAAAAAAAAGTGGAGACCAAGGCTGAAAAGGCTAAGGAAAGTAAAGAGGAGACCAAGGCTGAGAAGGAGAAAGAGAACAAGAAAGGGAAGGACGAGAAGATTAAAAAGAAGCCGGAGAAGGCCCCAGAAAAGCTCAAGGTAGAAGATGAGAAGCCAAAGGGAAACGGGGAGAGAGCTGAAGGGGCACAGGGGGAAGATGGAGAATTCCAGTATGAGCCTATTGAGCTTCCCCCATTTGAGATCATCGCAGGGTAAGGAATATATAAAGAACAATATCAAGGTTTCTTGATTGCTATTTCAAGAGATTCACATTTTAGGAACATACTTTTAACATTTTATTACATGAAGCACCAATAGTGTATTAGTTTTAATATTGGGGATGATTGGTAAATGGGAAGCTGCTTTATGCCTTAGGGTGTAGTAACATTGTGAATTTGAGTAATGACACTTCCAATCAGATTTTTGGAGAACTTCTGCATATGGCGTACTCATTAGAGCATCAAAGGAGGTTTCGTAAGATTTGGGCTAACACTACTGAATCAGTGACTGTCATCAAGTATAGACCAAGGATGGGTTACTTTGGACTTGGAGGGTCAAAGACCAGCACAGTCGATTGTATATTCCAACTAAATTTAGTAATGAGCCAATCAGATGAGTAAGGCGTAACCATGCAAGACCCCTGTACCTCCAGGGCCAAAATTGCCCATCGCTGGTATAGACCGTTTAGGAAGACTGCACTGGGGTCTTCCATTGGCATCACTGTCTGTACTCCCACAGAGATCGGATCAACCCATCCTTCTTCAAGTTCCAGTTCAAGAATGTGGAGTACTCCTCTGGCAGAAACAAGACGTTCCTGTGCTATCAGGTGGATATACAGGGAGACACTGGGGAACCTGAAGGTCTCCGTGGTTATATGGAGGATGAGCACTCAGGCAGTCATACTGAGGTGGCATTCTTCCAGCAGGTCCTGCCCCAGTACAACAAATCACTGTGCTACACGGTCACCTGGTACACCTCCTCCAGTCCCTGCGCAGCATGTGCTACTAAGCTGAGAGAGATACTGAACGTCCGCAAGACACTCCGCCTCATCATCCACTGTTCTCGCCTCTTCCTATGGGAGGAGCCTGAGGTGCAGGCAGGGCTAAAGGCGCTGGCACAGGCAGGGTGCAAATTAAGGATGATGAGGCCCTTGGACTTCACCTACGTTTGGTCTACCTTTGTAGAGAATGAGGAAGATAATTTTACACCATGGGAGGACTGTCAAGATAATTATGAGTACTATGATGAGAAGCTCACTAATATCCTGCAGTAGGGAAAGCACATCACTTAACCCGGTCTGTAATCAGGTGTTTTTGTCTTTGGCCGTGAATGCTGAAAACAAAACACACCTGTTTTAAAGGTCCTGCTCAAAAGTAATGAAACCAGGTGATACTGATCCACTGAACACATACCATTTGTGTTTCAAAGTACAGAAGTTGAAAAATATATATAAATATTAGAATTTACCGTATTTTGATATATCATGTTAAAGGGGGGTATAAAATCATGGATACACCACAGGAAAAACTCACACTTATTGTCCATTTTATTTCTACACCTACCATACTGGTCCACTTGATAGGTTTACACTGTACCAAATGATGCAGTGTGTCAAATGCCTTCAACCTCATCCATCATTGGAAAAACCATAAGAACATAACTGACCAGATATCATTCGGGTAGTGGTCCATACTCTGTACAGCAGTGGCACTGACATTGCAGTGTGAGTTACATGGTTATGATTGTATCAATGTGTCAGACTGAAGCAGTGTTGGAATTTAAACGCTGTATACACTTCCTTGCCACTTTATTAGAAACATTGTTAGTAGAGACATATACAGTTAGAAAAAAATGCACTTTTTCCAGTTATTACTCTATGTAGCCTTTCATTAGTGGTCAGTTTCTGATCATACACCTATTATTGGCTGGATATGTTTGGTTAGTGTATTATTCTCAGTTCAGAGGTGTGCAAAAACATCAGAAACACTCCTGTACCTGATACACATACACCACAGCCAAAAACACTATATACACCACTGCATATCAGTATTAGTGTTGTGCTGGGAATAGTTCACCACCCAAAATAGTATCTGGACCTGTAGTGCTCCTTCCAATGGCACAGGGTATGGGAGAAGGGGTGCTGATTCACTAATAAAAGCAGATCACAATCAATACAATCAGTACCTATAAACCATCAAAGTCAAATGTACAATTGTGGTGTTTCCATTATTTCATACACTTCCAGGCATAAAACATATACAGTGGGGCAAAAAAAAAAGTATTTGGTAGCCATCGATTCTGCAAGTTGTCCCAACTAAAAAGTTGAGAGAGTAATGTTAATCAAAGGTTCACTTCAACTGAGAGAGACAAAATGTAAAAAAAAATCTAGGAAATCACATTGTATGATTATTAAAGAATTTATTTGTATAATGGTGCAGAAAATAAATATTTAGCACCTACAAACAAGCAAGAATTCTGGCCCTCACGGACCTGTTACTCTCTTCTATACTCCACTCGTTACCTGTATTAATGGCACCGATTTGAACTCGTTATCTGTATAAAAGACACCTGTCCGCACCTTCAAACAGTTAGACTCCATCCTCCACCATGACCAAGACCAGAGAGCTGTCTAACGACACCAGGGAGAAGATTGTTCACCTGCACAAGACTGGGATGAGCCAATCTACAATAGGCAGCAGCTTAGTGAGAAAAGATCAACTGTTGGAGCAATTATTAGAAACAAAATAAATACAAGATCACTGACAATCTCCCTCGACCTAGAGCTTCATGCAAGATCTCACCTCGTGGGTACAAATGATCTTGAGAACGGTGAGGAAACAGCCCAGAACTACTGTACATGGGGGGAACTGGTCAATGACCTGAAGACAGATGGAACAACAGTAACAAAGGTTATTATTAGTAACACACTATGTCGTCATGGATTAAAATCCTGTTTAAGCCAGCACATGCCCAGGCCTACCTAAAGTTTGCCAGAGACCATCTGGATGATCCAGAGGAGGATTGAGAGAATGTCATGTGGTCAGATGAGACCAAAATGTAACTCTTTGGTTTAAATGCCACTCGCCTTGGAGGGGGAGGAATGCTGAGTTGCATCTCAAAAACACTGTACTCACTGTGAAGCATGGGGGTGGAAACATTATGCTTTGGGGCTGCTCTTCTGCAAAGGGGACAGGACAACTGATCCGTATTAAGGAAAGGATGACTGGGGTCATGTATCGTGAGCTTTTGGAGAAAAACATTTTTTGTTAAATTAAATGTGGCTGGATCGTCCAGCATGACAATGATCCCAAACACACCACCTGGGCAATGAAGGAGTGGCTACGTTAAAAGCATTTCAATGTTCTGTAGTGGCCTAGCCAGTCTCCGGACCTCAATCCAAAAGAGAATCTGTGGAGGGAGTTGAAACTCTGTGTTGCCCAGCGACACATCACAGCTCTTGAAAAGATCTGCATGGAAGAATGGGCCAAAATAGCAGCTACAGTGTGTGAAACCTGGTCAAGACCTACAGGAAACATTTGACCAAACAAGGTTACATTACAAAGTATTGAGGTGAACTTTTGTTTTTGACCAAATACTTATTTTCTGCACCATTATACAAATATATTCATACAATGTGATTGAAGATCTCATCTTTTTAAGTGGGACAACTTGCAGAATCTGTGGATGTACATACAAGCATTCTCTTGAGGACTTGTCCTTAAAATTTATACAAAACAACACAATTACTTGATCCATTTAATAAAGTCAGTGTTGGTGCAGGAACAAGTCAAACATCAGAACAGTTCATCACTATATGAAGCAGCAGATTTCCCAGAGAAAATGTTTCAGAATCATTAGAAGGCTCAAAATGGTATTTAATGTTCCACCTAGATTTAACTAAAAAGAACCGACTGTATTTTTCCTTATCCTACATCTTCAGTAGCAACACTTTTCTGCTTGTTATAATCTTTTCTAAAATCTCAATCTAGAACTCAGTTCACAATGAGGTTTTTTTTTTGGCCTAAATCTAAAGTTTCAGAACTATGTCTGATGCAAGTCCTAAATGAAACTGCAGTAAGTTCCTCCTAAATGAGGAAAGGTGGAAGTGATGTTATTTTGAAAATGTTCATATACTGGTTATTTCAGACACGGCCTGTTTACACTACTGACAGATATGGGTTATTAACAAATAATCAAGCACAGGAAGATCAGATCTGAGCAAAAACTGAAGTGAGCAAAGAGTGGTATGGCTTGTAAACTGAACAGAAGTGTTAACTTTCCACACAGAAATAATTGAAAAGGGAAAAATCATATTCTCAATGTACAGTGTCTTTTAAACAGGAACAAACCATTCATACCATGGAGACAGTAATGTTCAATGCAAAGTAGTTCATTATAAAAATATAATTTGAGAGTAATAAAACTAAATATCTATACACATTTGGTCTTTGCTGCCAGCGGAATTAAAATATGAATTTTGTAGATTTAAAAATATTGTGTATCAGTGAGTTCATTGCAAGGGAAGTGTAATTATGTAATTATCTTCTAAAATAAAATTATAAATTAAAAAAATAAAATAAATTACCTTACTGAAAAGATTATGCCATGCTTTACATTATTATTGCACTTGTATTTTTGACTCTACTTTCACATCTTGTTATTTTATAAACTGTGCTGGAGAGTTTAAGAGAACATAATCGGTTCATTTGACCTTTTTATACTTAAATACCTTTAAAAGTGAATTTTTAATTCCAACCAATCCATCACTGCAGCATGTTCATTCACATTTACATCTATATAAGTTAAATATTAGCATACAGTATTTTTCTTTTACCTTTTTATATGAAGTATGATTCATACTATAGGTTTGAATGACTTGGTTACTATCCATCCATCATAAGCCGCTTAATCACTTTTGGGTTGCCGGGGAAGCTGGAGCCAGACCCCAGAAGACTATGGGCCAAGGCAGGATTCACCCTGGACAGGAGGCCAACTCATCGCAGGGCAACACAGAGACAGACGTAGTTGGTTATTAGTTACTCATTAATGTTTAAAAATGTTGTGGAAGATATACATGGCATTCCTAATAAAACAAGTGTATTTACTGAAGACATTTACTAAATATAGTTATAGTTTTTACATGGCTGATGAACACAGCAACTCTGTTTGTCATGTTCAAAGGGTCTGTGTCAGGTACCAGCATGACATCATGTCTAATATTACAGCACTGTTGAACTACAAACACATTACAATAAAAAATTTAAACACTACCGTTTCTATTGTGTGTGTGAACATTTTAGATAGGACCAAACATGTATGCTTACAAAAGGTTACACTTACTTTTAAAATATCTAATTGCTTTTATTAGGAAAAAAATTTATAAGAGACAGTTGCAAACGATTTACAGACACCATTCCAAACAAATCACTAGCACCATCTAGTGGTGGCCATGCACCAACACTCATCCATGCGCTCAGACCATTCTCAAAACAGGAACTAAACATAAAGCAATGTACAATATATGTACAATAGTCAATGACTTAACATTTCTTCATTAAATGATGTTCTCCCCAACGTGTAAATTCAGAACAGAACATCCAACTACAAAAAGTGCAAGTGGTAGTCTTCTCCCTGTATTGCCATGGTCTATAGTGAATATACAGTGATGAACACATTTGTGTCTTGGAAGACTTCTTCAATCATCACAGACACTTTGTTCCAACAGAGTCGATCCAAACCGCAGCCAATCCTAAATTAGCATGCAAGATGTGGTTAAAATATATACATGATTTCATTCTCATCACTTATATTCAAGTACAGGTCCTTCTCAAAAAATTAGCATATTGTGATAAAGTTAATTATTTTCTGCAATGTACTGATAAACATTAGAGT
>JBBIGC010000131.1:20469220-20480803 GCA_037576955.1 Lepidarchus adonis
GTGGTGCCCGGGCTGGGACTTGAACCTGCGACTTTCTGATACCAGGGGCAAAGTCCTAACCACTAGGCCACCACTGCCCCAACTGTGACTATTTGCCTTTAATTTGGGCCATAAATGTCAAAATATGTCACCGCCCTGTTCCAGCGAGGGGATTTAGAGCTAGTCTGAGATCAGCACCTTGGACAGCTCCTGAGTCCCTTTCAGCACTCCTGGTTGTTAGTAAACAAGGAGCTGGCGGCTCGCGGGTGAGCCACACCCACAAGGCACGCAGCTGGCGGCACTCAGAGCAATCAGCTGAAGTGCTTAAAAGGCTTCCCTATGGGGTTATTTTCTCGCTCAAACCTGTTGTGTCGACTCCTTTTGTGTTGGAGAAGTGCGGGCATGGTCTGAGCCGGTTTTTCAGGCAGTGCCCCCGAGTGCACAGTTTATCATTGATAAATTGTTAGCGTGTGATTTTCACTATTTTTGTCTGTCTCTCCCACAACCTGTGCTTTTGTGTGTTCCAGGGGGCAGAGACAACGTCGGGCTGGGATGTTGGAGTCTGACCTCACCCGAATCACAGCTTTCATTGCTGAACACGTCGCCACTTTAGTGGCCAACACCAATCTCCTCTCTACGGAAGCCTTCCATCAGCAGAGTGCTGCTCACATCCCTCTCCCGGATGACAGGGGAAAAGCGAGGGACTACCTCACTAAGTTTACCCCAGGCGATGACGTGGAGGCTTTTCTCCACACGTTTGAGGTGGTTGTTTGCCAGGAAGGATGGGCCGTGGGGAACTGGGTGAGCCTCCTGGCTCCCTTCCTGATGTGTGAATCACAACAGTCGTATTTTGATCTACGGGGGGAGGATGTGGATGACTATAATGTACTAAAAGGGGCCATTTTAAGGCATAACCCCTGAACACGCCGCTGTTGCCTTCCATAAATGGCAGTATGATGCAGCTAGCACCCATCAGGCTCAAGCTGACAAAATTCTTCGCCTGGCCCAGTGTTGGCTCCGCCCTGGAGAACAGACAGCAGACCAGGTAGACAAAAGGGACGGCTACATACGGGCCCTCCTCTTCGCGACCCAGGTAGCAGTGGGGCAGGTGATCCCCACCAAGATAGAGTTGGTGGCCTATGCCGAATGGGTGGATGCATCCCGCAGTTTGGCTAGGGAGAGCAGACTGGATAAATCGGTGTCCACTGCAAGAAAAGCCCCTAAGGTTCCTTTTTCCTGTGGGCGGCCGCTGGACGGTGTCACGAATGAGCCACCAAGACCCCCTAGCACAGTGAGACCTGGCCCCATCACGCCCAGGGATAAGCCTATGCCAATGGACCCAGGGCACCGTTCATCTGGAGCCCCATACAAGGCATGGATGGCAGGATGCTTCCTTCACGGGGGCTTTGCGGTGAGAAGAGCCCAGCAGGTAGATGTGAGGGTGAATGGACAGCCGGTCCCTGCCATTCTGGACTCTGGATCCACCGTAACTCTCATAGGCCCCCATCAGGCTCCTCAGGATACCAACCAAGCTCCTCTTCCCATCACGTGCGTACATTGTGATGTCAGGCAAGTAAAAGGAGTGAGCATAATGATTGCATCACAGGCTGGATGCTGGGATCTACAGGTCGGAGTGGTACCAGGTTTGCTCGTGCCCATGCTCCTGGGGCAGGATTATCCTGGCTTTGAAGCCCTGCTGGGGAAAAAACAGTACAGTAAAAAGAAAAGCAGCTGTCAAGCTCCCCGTCTACCAGCGCAGGTTCTCCTGGGCGATAGGGATGAGGAGGAGCCAGACCAGGAAGGTGCGAGCCCATTCATCACTAATCCTGTGTGTGATCTCTCTCAACAGATCCGCCGTGAGCCATCATTCTTGAGGGAGCAGAAGGAGGATGATAATTTAAAGCATTGCTGGAACCAGGCATTAGTGGTGAATGGGGAAAGAAGGGGGACAGGGCCCCTCCCCTCCCGTTACTTCCTGGTTTGAGATAACTTACTTTGTTATGTGCTCCCCAGAAGAGGAGAGCCCACCAAGACTTTGGTTGTGTTTATTGCTCACTGTCATCCTCTTGGCAGACATTTGGGGGAAGCCAACACCCTTGAGAAAATAGAGGATAGATTTTATTGGCCGGGGATGCGCATGGCTGTGCGTAACTTTGTGCAGCGGTGTGAACGCTGCCAAAAAACAGCACCAAGAATGCCTCCTCCTGCCCCCTTGATACCATTACCCATCATTGATGTGCCATTCGAACTTGATTACGCCACATGCTTCCCGGAAGGCCATATCCAAGGGGGCTCCTGGATGTGGCCAAGGAGGCATGGGAGCAGCAACCTGTCCCCTTTTGGGCCGGCATTGAGCATAAGCAGGAGATGGAGAAGCGAATGCGTAGTGTGATGCCGTGGTGCGAGAGCACATGGAGGAGGCCCACCAACGGGAGCTGCAGCATTATGACCGGCCCAGCTCCGTGAGTTTGTGCCAGGTGAGCGTGTTCTAGTACTCCTTCCTACTAGCAATTGTAAGTTCTTAGCCACCTGGCAGGGACCATTTTCCATCAAGGAAAGGGTCGGACCGGTCAACTAGAGGGTCAGCCGACCAGGTCGAGGCCAGGAATCTAAATTGTACCACATCAATCATCTCAAAAAGTGGATCAAATTGGTCCCCCTGGTGTCAGCTTGGAGGTATTGTCCCAAGCTCATTCTGTGGTTCAGCTGGGGGACCAGCTGAATGGATCACAGCGGCAGGAGGTAAGTGAACTCGCTGACCAATTCGCTGTTGTGTTCTCTTCTTTCCCGGGCAGGACGCAGGTGGTTCAACATGAGATCGGCACCCCCGCCGGAGTAGTGGTGAACCAGCGACCCTACCGAGTACTTGAATCCCGAAGGACCATGATGGAACGGGAAGTACAGAAAATGCTGAGCATGGGAGTAATCAAGGAAACTAAGAACCCATGGTCCAGTCCCGTGGTGATGGTCCCGAAACCAGATGGCTCAGTCCAGTTTTGTAATGAAATTCGTAAGTTAAGCGCAGTGTCCAAATTCGACGTCTACCCTATGTCCAGCGTGGATGATCTGATAGAGAGGCTAGGGAGGGCCCGGTTCATCTCAACGCTGGACCTCACCAAGGGTTACTGGCAGGTGCCGTTAGCTCCTGCTGCAAATGAGAAAACTGCTTTTAGTACAAATAGCGGCCACTGGCATTACGTCACCTTGCCGTTCGGTTTGCACGGTTTGCCGTTCGGGCGTATGCCGCAGCTTATCTAGATGATGTGGTTATCCATGCGGAAAGTTTGCCTGAGCACTTGCATAGACTTCGAAAGGTCTTAGAGGCATTTAGGGGGGCTGGACTGACAGCCAACCCTAAGAAGTGACACCTGGGCTTGGATGAGGCACGTTATTTGGGATTGGCCATGGGCTGCTAAAACCGCAGATGGATAAGGGATGCCCCAAGACCCCTCACCAAGACTCACGTGCGTGCTTTCTTAGGTTTGGTGGGGTATTACCGGAGATTCATTCCCTGTTTTTCTTCCCTGGCAGTTCCCCTCTCTGATCTGACCAAAAAGAACGTTCCGGAGCGGGTCACATGAAATAAGGCCATTATAACGGACCCTGTCCTCCGAACCCTGGATTTTGAACGTCCTTTAATCGTCCACACTGACGCATCTGAGACAGGGCTGGGGGCGGTGCTGTCACAGACATTCGAGGGCGAAGAGCACCCGGTGATCTACCTCAGCAGAAAGCTCCTGCCTGCTGAAACTAGGTACACCACGGTAGAGCGGGAAGCCCTTACCCTATGCTGGGCCATCCATGAGCTGAGCTATTATCTGACTGGCAGACACTTCACCTTGATGATGGACCATGCCAGGATGACCCGTTGGTTCTTGGAGTTACAGGACCATTGTTTCGAGGTGCAGCACCGACCTGGGTGCAGCACCGACTCCTTCCGTGTGCTCATCCCATTACATTTGGTCAAAAGAAAAACCACATGTGCATCATAATGTTAATTTCTGTTAGTAGAAAATCTAGTAGTTTGTTAGCACTAAGATACCAGCACTGCACTTGAATATTTTGCTGGTAAAAGACATGTTTCAATTGGAGCTAACCGACCCATTCACATATACCTTACCGTATATCTTACAGTTCTAGACTGAATCCTGCACTTCTGCAGTATAGGTATAGAGCTTTGTATGATCTTTAGTGTGGCAGTAGGACCAGAGCCTGAAGGTCTAACCACATGGAGTGTTTCCTTAACCACATTACATGGCCCAAAATGTGTGAAAACCCTTCGTTGTTATTGAGTTCAGGTGTTTCACATTAGCCGCAAGTCTATGAATTCAAGCACACTGCCAAGTGACAGATGCTCACAGTAGAAAGCCAATGTGTAAAATGATCTGCTCTGCTAGGAACATGGCAACTGTACATGTCATTATTGTAAAATAGAAGTGCCTATGAGAAAATATGGCTTTTGAGTATTTCAGTGTGCAAAAATTGAGACGGAAACTGCCTCTGGAAGCAATAGCAGCAAAATCCCAACAAATCAGGAACTTCATGAAATGCATTTTAATGGTGGAGTAGCACTATGTAAGATTAATGATATATGAGGTCAGTCCTGCGAAGTGGGAATTTGAGTTTGAGCAGCAACTACAGTCAGGATGGGTAGCATTGTTCTGCTGGAGCTGCTTCTAGCCATAAAGAACTCCTCAGCATTCTATTAATGCACATTTTGCTGTGAGACTCCAATTCACTGAATATTTTTCCTTAATAATTAGGTTAACTACATTCAATCCATTTTCATAGCTTTTATCTTGACATATCATTAAAAAAACCAATCAATTATCGACTTTAGTTTTCACAGGCGCCTCTTCAGAACCCTACTGAGGAAGTGCATACGATGACCAGTGCAGTTGCTAAGTGACCACAACCCACATATTTTTAAAGTCTATTTAATATCCATTGCACAGATTTTGTTTTTGCCCCCTGATGCGTGAAATCCAAATAACTGCAGCTCTCTTAATCCAACATGGGGCTTAATTGCTCAGGCAATTAATAAGTGCATTGAATCATGACTAGAGAGATATCCTACTTCTATAGAAGCATGATGGAAGCACTTTAAAAGTAAACAAATAGTTTAAAGAGAGTTTGGATCATGTATGAGTCGCGATTAGAGATTTATGTGTACACCACACTGTTCACATTTGTGTTTTTTGCAATGGTGTCCTAGTTTATGTATTTCTGGTAAGCAAACAACATAGTGTGCAAGGGCAAAATAAAAACACACACTAAATCCACCACACTGAAGAGCTAAGTGGCTAAGAATACAATACATACATCAGTAGAATATGAATTTTTTAGAAATATCAAGGAAAACCATGAACATCATGAAAATTTGGGCCAAGTGTGTCCCAAAAATGGATGAGAATGACTGGGGCATTCTGAGAGTAAAAACTGTAGCCCTAGCCCTAGCCCTAACCCTAACACTAACACTAAACTTAGCCCTAGCCCTAACCCTAACCCTAACAATAAACTTAGCCCTAGCCCTAATCCTAACACTAAACCTAGCCCTAGCCCTAACACTAAACCTAGCCCTAGCTCTAACCTTAAATCTAACCATGGACTATATAAAGTAGCACATATGGATTGGTAGCATACAATATCATTTCACAGGGCATGAGCCCCTAATGGACAAGCCAAGGGTGAGGAAAAGCAGAGGTGGGGAAAACTTTCTAAGCTACAGGATGAAACCTTGGGTGGAGCCATGAATCAGAAGGGGAACTCGTTCTCCTTCAGTCAATACTGGACAAAAACAATAAACAAGTAAAACAGAAGAGTCTCAGTTTAGAGAGGTGAAGTCAGATAGGAGTCTATACATGTCCAACATATGCATATAAAGCATATGACGTGCATGGCCACAGTGATGAATGATCTGGTCCAAGGTTAGCAGTTTGTAGTGTTCAGGTGGGGCATGGTGACTGTTAGTCAAGTAGATGAACCTTACAGCAGTCCATATGGAGCCTCCTCAGCAGGAGTGCGGCTAGTACACTTTGGGATTTTGATGATATAACACTTGATGTCTCATAATAATTTAGACATTTAAACATTTAGTTAATTGCGAGTCACTACTTCAAAATGATAAAATACAATTAATTTATTATGAGAGGTCATGTCATAATTATGCACATCTCATATGGCCCATAATATAATAATTAGGAGATATTTAATTATGCAGAGACAATATACCATAGTGTCCTTTGCTTTTATGAATCAATGAAAAGTTGCCTAACAAGCTGACACAAAAGATGGAAATAACATTTACACATGCAGATCACACACATCAACAGCCTGTGGAGTAGTTCAGCAGCTGATGTACCATGCCCTCAATATTGAACCAAATGCCATGTCACATGCTAATAAAGTTATCTGTATGCTCAGTGATATTGTTCTTCCTATTTATTGTATGTTGACGCAATATGTCTGCAAGCGTATATGAAAGTAAGACCACAATCAAACAGAGACCGTAAGGAATAACTAGGCTCACTTTGTATGGGTGGCTGATATTAATATGGATAGTAGTAATGTGGTCAGAGATCTACAAATTGAATGCTCTTTTAGAATTGTGTTACTCATCGAAAGGCTCCCATTAGTGCCCAAAAGCCCACACCCTTGCTTTTGCCCATGAACCCAAATAGTCAGTGAAAGTGACTATTTGCCATTGTGAAAATACACAGAAATCCATTTGAATCCATTGCATGGTGACACTGCACAAATCTGAAGCCAGGACACTAGCCAGCTGAGCTATTCGGGAGTTTATTCATTTCAACAGATGAGAGAGCATCGACAATACATGGAAACTGGACCCAGTCATGCTTCTGTTTTCAGTGGGGACCAGGTCAGGTCAGTTGTGCCACTTGCTCATCAGCTTCTTGTGTGGTGGGTAATTGGAATACATGACACAGTGCAGGTGCCTGGCTGACACAGATCTTTGGTGTCTGTGGCAAATAATTGTACTGGTTGCAAGAGCTGTCTAGCAATTAAAATATATCACCAGCCAGTCAGCTCGCAATGTTGCTACAGGGTTTGCTGGTTGTGTGGTACATATAGGAAAAAGCACAACACTGGGTCTGCTAAAAATGTTATAATGATGATGGTGATGATAATGATGGTGAAGGTAATGGTGATGATAATGATGATGATAATGATAATGATGATAACGATGGCGATAATGACAATGATGGTGATAGTGATTGTGGTGGTGATGATGATGGTGATAATGGTGATGATGATAATGATAATAGTGATGATGGTGACGAGAATAATAATGATGATGATGTTTATTGTGATGATGATGATCACTCACATCAATGTGACTAAAATGAGCCTAGAATAATAAATATTTTATCTATGACTTGTATCTGCTCCTTAAGGCAAGCAGGAACATGATGAGCGCTGCCAAAGTATAAAATGACTATGTCTATAAAAATGTCTATAAAATGACCTCCAACAGGTCACTGGCATGAAGATTTCTGACCAATAAATACTCTATGAGGGTGGCCTGAAGGCCCTGTGCTCACTTTGGCATCAGTACATGTATAATAATAAGTCTTACTAAACTGTATATTTAATTTCACTTATTCAGTCACAAATATAAAATATTAAATAAATATATCAGTAAAATATATAATATGACTCAAGTCCTAACCTAATCTACACTGTTAATCTATGCATTGGAGCGATGTGTTTAACTGGGTACAATGTTAGAGTTACAAACCCTACAGAACCGCACGCTCCATGTACAAATACAGGTACTAATGACCCTGAGGTTCCTCACAACTGTTGTCTGTTACCAGCGGGAATTAGCCGACAGGTGTATGTCATAATTAACAATAAATTTGTTCATTTGTTCTAAAGCTTATTTAGGAAATACAAGAAGAATCTAATTGTCTTTAATTGTACTCTTTAATTGTAACTACTTGGTACCATTATGAACTGAAATTTCTGCAAAATGGATTGGCCTGCCATATCATTTTTTCACTTTGATTTTCAGGTTGTCTTTGAATTCAGCCTTCTTTAAGTTGATAATTTTAATTTCCATTCCATTAAACAATGGACCATCATTTAATTCCTAAAACATTACCCAGTCCATATCAGTATATATATCCAGCATGATTTGTTTTATCCCATTTAGATCTGTAATCCTACCACTGATTCTAATGCTGAGTGAAAAGCTACATACTAGTTTATAGTTGTGTTTTTACATACCAGCATTCTCTAAAACTACATGAGCAAATGATTACTAGTAGAAGAAGAGAGATATGAAGCTCTACACTACTTTGTGATTAATTGTAGTATTTTTTGTTTCACATATATTTCATGATTTGATAGGTACAGCACAAACAAACACTAAGTTGTAGAAGTTGAGGGGAGCTCCCATACTGCTACGAGCCTACCTACACTAACTGTTACAGCAAGGACATCAAAACCATGAAATATAGTTCAGATCTGACTACCAAACAATATGCTTTCAGTTCAATCCTATAATTAGGCTTGAGCCATGGTCTTTTCACTGGAGATCAACAACCTTAGTCAGCTACAGAAATGCAAAAGTTACCTTCACTTTCAGACTTCAAAACTGTCAGTCTGCCACGAAGAAGCAGAACAGGTTTGCTAATTTTTAAGTGCTGGAAACATACCTCTCTTCTGTCTCTATGTGATATCACCTTGTTAAAATAGAATGCTGTTAAAATAACACATCTAGCCAACATTTTTTATTACCATCTACCTTCCACCAGGTCTACTATATGAGTTAACTGAGGAGCTGGACATGCTGCTATCTTTCATCGAAGATAATGGCACTCCACTCATACTCTTTAATGATCTGAACATCCACTTTGACTTCACTGCACTACTGGCCAGTTTTGTTCTAAAACAAATAGACATCACACCAACTCACAGGAGAAGGAATCAACTAGACCAGGCCCTAATTGTAACTGTGTCACTTTAAATCCTTCTGTCATTCCCCTGCATGGCACTTCTCATGACAACTGCTGAATCTCAGCTTTTCTGTGCCACTTCAGCACCTAAAACTATTGGACACAAATGCATTAGTTCAGAAAATAGTCAAAAGTAATGTTTCATTCATGCTTCATGTTGTACAACTTGCCATTTGTATTTATTACCAAAAAAAGAAAACTTGTTGGCCTTTATATAGCACTCACTTCAGCGTTGTCCTTCTCAGATAAAATTATTCCTGTATTCTTGGAAGTCACTTTGGACAAAATTGTCAGCCAAATGAATAAATGGAAATTGGAAAATCTGTATAAATTATGCGGCCTACAGGCCCCTCCTCCATGCCAGTGATAGATTGGTTTGGTCTTCTCTCATTGTTGACTTTTAAGTGTGGTGGGTTAGTTGCTAAAACTAGATTAATCATCACTTCAGAATGCTTACAGGTAAGAGACTGAATATATTTCTAAATATACTGTGACCTGATTGCTGTGAAAATGGTCAAACATGGTTGCTATGGGAATATGAGGAGTTCTACTTGAACCTGTTGAAAAACATGAAAAAAAATCAATGCACCATTTTACCTTGTGCCCCTTCTCAAAGCGACAGTAACAACACTTTTAAGTGTTTAGCTCAGAACAACTGAAAAACTAACTCTTCATGCACTGCTCTGAACGAATAACTGAGCAATGATTCTTAAAGATGCACAAAAAGTCCAATAAAAGACTTCCTGAGTTTCAGTGTGGTGCTGAATAGTTTTGTAAAAAATATCACTAAAGTTAAATGAAAACAGTAACACCTGACGCTGACATCTAGACAAACAATAACCGTCCAAAAAGGCCTTAGACCAGGCATGGGCAAACTACGGCCCGGGGGCCACATGTGGCCCATTAAACGTTTTAATCCGGCCCGCCGACCTTGAAAAAATGAAATGAATAAACCTTGTTAATGTTTTATTTTCCCTGCAATTCTGATATTTTCCCACTAGATACATTGACTTTGTTGAGGTGAAGCGTAGGCCTGTTACTCCTTGTTTTCACTTTTTTGACCCATCAGCCCTTCTTTAAATATGAGTGGACCTAAGAAAAGGAAAGTAGACAAAGAAAGAATGTCAAGTGTTCAATGAGGAGTGGACAACTAAATATTTTTTTACTGAAAACCCGATCATCTGCTGTTTGCCTCATATGCCAAGAAACTGTGGCGGTTTTTAAAGAGTATAATATTAGCTGTCACTTTGCCGCAAAGCATGCTAACTATGCTAGCAAGATGTCAACAAAAGAAAGGGAAGCTGCTGCTCAGAAGTTGGCAGCTAATTTAAAGGTTCAACAAAGTTTTTTTTACCGTCAAAATGCCATTCAAGAGTCAAGTACCGAGGTCAGTTTTATGTTTTCATTCAAAATAGCAAAGGCCAGCAAACCTCTGAGGGCGAGTTTTTAAAAGAATGCATGGTGGAGACAGCTGGGATTTTATGCTATATCCCAAGATGTGTATTTTTTCTCCAGTGATGTTGGGTTACCAAAGCACTCCATCCATCTGCTCCCGGTTCCGGCCCCTTTGTCAAATTTTAGAACCCATTGTGGCCCGTGAATCAAAAAGTTTGCCCACCCCTGGTCTACGTACTCATTGGTAAAAGAGAGAGAGGGAGAAGGATAAAGAGAGGACAGGAAATGAGTGCTCTGGTATTCTTTCCCTATTCTTCAGAGTCCCTCAGAAGCAAGTGGTGTGCGCTTCACTCAGCAATCAAGCGCACTGATGCAGACTGGGTCGCAGAGAGAGATCAAACGGTCCTTACACAATAACTTGTAGAGAAAAAAGAGACTAATGGCTGCCGACCTTTTCATTCCAGATTGTGAAAGAGCGCTTATGTGTATGCATGTGATAAAAGGGTTTATAAGTAGCAGGCATAGTGAATTTGAATGTGAGCGAACACTTTTGCAGGCATTAGTATTCTGTTTGGATACTTGTCTGTGAACAAAAGTGGGTGGGAAATAATTAATTAAATGTACAGGCGTTTATGATTGAACAATAAAATGCTCGTACAAAAACAGGAAAAGCATGAATTGAATTGAGGGTGTTGTTTTTAGTGTGTTTTTATACTTGATTCGACCCTGCCTAAAGCAGAGATGGATGTGTTACCATAGAGATCTACATCTCCACCATCTCTGATGGGGCTAGCTCTCAATCTCCTCTGGCACATTCATATAATGAGCACGCTCGAGCACTCACACCCATACAGACACCACTTTCACGATTGAAAATACAACCCAAAATACACATATCAGACTGGCAGAACATTCCACGACTCACCTACGCACAATACAGAGCAACATTGGGACGTTCTAACAAGGCTAGAGAATGCAAATACAACAAGCCTACCATGAACCATCTAAACCAGGGGTGCTCACACTTTTTTGGCTTGCGAGCTACTTTTAAATTGAAGTCAAAAAGATCTACCAACAATAAAAATGCTAAAAAAAATTAGAGAGAGAGAGAGAGAGAGAGAGAGAGAGAGAGACTTTATATTTAAAATATTTATTGTTTATCTTGCATAGCAGCATGAACATGTTTGGCTCAATGCAGTGATGTACATTTATGACCATCAACAGCCAG
>JBBIGC010000131.1:20492948-20519993 GCA_037576955.1 Lepidarchus adonis
GGGGGGTTAATAGTGCAGTGTGTGTGTTGGTGGGTGAGATGGGGGTTAATAGTGCACTGTGCTAAGGCACCGTCAATGTGGTTTTGCCCCAAGTCACTTCTCTAATGCGTTTACTGCTGTGGTGAATGTTGAAGCATTAAAAAGAGCATTTCTATCTGGTGCAACGTTTCCTAAATGCTTTACTGTAATAGGAGACTGTTCATGTATGTTGCCGGCTGTTAATAAAGCACAGTGCTGTTCAATAAAACCTCTGCAGCATCATTACATACATAAGTGTGTATGTGACACTCAGAGGAACCAAACCCTGACGTATTTGCTTTTCTGTTGATCAGTGAAAACACTGGAAATGCTCTTTTTGTACTTACTTTGTCAGTTAAATAAAAGTTCAAGGTAACAAACAACACGTTCTTGCTTTTATTTCAGTTTACAAAATGTCCCAACCTTTCTGGTTTGTAGTTCTCAATTTGAGGATATAAATAGATTGTCAGTCATTTGCACCAGCAAGTCTTCAGTCTCTTCCTCTTTTAAAAACACTTATTTGAGAAAAATAAATGAAAGGCCCATACAGTAAAAAGAGATAAGGGGAAAACAGATTTTATGGTCCCTCTGATCTTTTTAAAGACAGAATTTTCTTTCCCACATCACAACTAATCCGGCTCCACTGTGCCTGGGGAACGTATAATAACTCAATTTTAACCGTTTCTGGTTAAATATCACTTTCTAAATAAAGGATTTGGAGAATTATTTAGGGCATAGGACGGAGAAGTCTTATACTTTTTCAAAAGCCAAGCCTTAAAGATTATAAATAAGACATAGATTTAAGCCTTAAATATCATTAATAATACAGTATATATAGTAAATTATAACTCATATTAAGAAACTGTACAAAATCACAAATGTGTGTTTACAGTGACCATGGATTATTTGATCATTTGGTCCAATAAAGAGACACATAGAAATGAAAACAATAGACTTGTCCAACTACCACTTACATATGCCAACCACTAGAGGGCAGTCCTCACTAAACAAAGTAGATCAGAAAAAGGAAATTATGCCCTTCATTTGCTAACTGGGGAAGCTTCTTTAGCTTAGCATTGTAAGTAAGGATGCACTGATGTGTGTTCTGTATGCCAAAGTAAATATCCAATATAATTTTCATGTATATATCTGATGATATAATACTAAATACATAATTAAATAATGCTGATGTTGGGACTACATTTACATATATTAGATACAAATATATATTAAATATAAAAATAGACCAAAAAATAACTATAATAATAAAAAAAATGAGGCTAAACATAAACAATTTTTTATAATATATAGTATTATAGCATAATTTAAGCATTCTGCTTAATGCACAACATTTGTAATGATTTAAAATAAAGTTTAAATTGAATCACCCGTCCGACATCAGCATTTCTTCAAGCAAATATCTGCCAATTCAATGTGATTTCAATACCATATCACTTCCATATTCTTCTTATAAAGTGTTAAAGTGTTGTGCATGTTAGTTCTCAACTGTACAACTCTACTACACAACCATTTTAACCGTTTCTGGTTAAATATCACTTTCTAAATAAAGGATTTGGAGAGAATTATTTAGGGGATAAGATGGAGGGGTCTTATACTTTTTCAAAAGCCAAGCCTTAAAGATTATAAATAAGACATAGATTTAAGCCTTAAATATCATTAATATAATACAGTAAATATAGTAAATTATTTCTTAAAAATAAGAAAATGCACTGATGTGTGTTCTGTATGCCAAAGTAAATATCCAATATAATTTTCATGTGTATATCTACTGATATAATACTAAATAAATAATTAAATAATGCTGATGTTGGGACTACATTTACATATATTATATACAAATATATATTAAATATAAAAATAGACCTAAAAAATAACTATAATAATAAAAATGAGGCTAAACATAAACAAAAACATTGTTTTAATAAAAAAATAAACATTTTTAAATAATATATAGTATTATAGCATAATTTAAGCATTCTGCTCAATGCACAACATTTGTAATGATTTGAAATAAAGTTCAAATTGAATCATCAGCATTTCTTCAAGCAAATATCTGCCAATTTAATGTGATTTCAATACCGTATCACGTCCATATTCTTCTTATAAAGTGTTAAAGTGTTGTGCCTGTTAGTTCTCTACTGTACAACTCTACTACACAACTTCTTTTACTCCATTGTGAAATTCTACCTCCAATATGCAGTAATGAGTGATAGAAGGAGCTTTCTATGGTGATGTTTCCTGACATAGCACGGTATCTTCAAAACACCAACAATTCAATCCCATTCCATGTTGTTTCACAGATGTTGCAACTTCTAAAGGAATTCTGACTCAAAATCAACCCAGATTTAGTAAAACGCACGTTTTATCTTTAAGCATTTAAAGGGTTTTACAAAAGACAGCAAAGATCAAATTAAAATGCCATTAAACAAGCTCAATAAATGCCAATATTTACACATTAGCATTTATGAATAGGTTGGAAATGTCTTTGCAGCTTGGTGCGGCAGCTCTCTGGAAGTTAATCATGAGTGGGTGAGTATCACACCGTGCCAACAGCCCATGGAGGTGCAATCAAGACAAGACTGATGTGCTGTGACAGCAGTGAGGAGCCTCAGGGCCACCATGACCAAGACTCAGACAACAGCTGCCAACAACCCGGAGAGAGGCAGCAGAAAAAGGAGTGGGAGTCGAGGCTGAAATTTCAAAGTACATTATACAGACAAATTCCCTCTCATCCCACACCAAACGCTATCGGGACAGCTTAGGCAAAAAGATGTACAACCTCAGAAAACTTGGAGAAGAAAGAGTCGAGGAGAGAGGGAACATGCGCAGAGTGACATAGAGATGTGAGAAGAACCAATGCCAGAAGGGATTATAAACAAACAAACAAGAGAGAGAGACTGGCAGTCCACAAGGGGTGGGGAGGTGAGAGAGAGAGCAAATCAGGAGTTACCACTTGGAGTGAACAAAAGAGAGGCAGCGCTGTGCTCCAAATAGGTAAAAGAGAGAGGAAAGCGAAGAGATCACTGCTCTGTGAAGCCATTACTACAATCCATAGACGGATGGAGGACGGATACATCTCAGGAATGAAGGAATGTCAAACTGAGGACAAGGAACAACTTTCCCGATGCTCACTTTGAGGACTGGAAAATGCTATGGCTGAGGTTTGCCTTCTTTAAACATGCACTGGAAAAGTAAAAATGGAGCAACTTGGTCTAAGAAAACATCTTGTGAGTATGAGACATTGTGATCTGATGTGTCACACATTTAAATCAACACTTGCTTGACTGAATTTATTGTCTTTTTTATTTTGCATGCTCTGAATATAACGCAAAGTGCTTAAAAATCACGCGTGCTACTTTCGGTACCATCCCTGCATAGCTGAAACAAAAAGGACAAAGCTGGACCAAAAGACATTTGTATATAAAAGAATTTCTCTGGGTTCTCCAACTGTGGTTCCACACCAGTATGACCTCAACAGCTTTGTTAGTTTTGTTCTCCTGTTGGCTTCGCTTTTCGAAGGCTAGCTGTCCTTCAGGATGCCTATGTCCCTCGGATATAGTGAACTGTGGTTCTCTGAGTTTGGACAGATTTCCCCCCGTGCTACCGCCCACCACTTCCATTTTGGACCTAAGCCATAATCGGCTCACATGGTTGGCAGCGGGCAGCTTCCATGGACTGCCCAGGCTGGGCGTTCTGCGTATGTCCCATAACCAAATCTCTCTGATCAGCCCCGCAGCCTTCCACAATGCCAGCAACTTGCACCATCTGGACCTCTCATCCAACCGCCTACAGGTGGCAGCGAGGCACCACTTCCAAGACCTTGTGGGGCTGAAGGAACTTCTACTCTACAACAATCGCATCACCCGCGTAGACAGCAATGCCCTGATGGGACTGAGCAACCTCCAGAAGGTCTACCTGAGCTTCAACCAGATCACAGACTTCCCCTTCTTCTCTATCCGCAAGCACAGTCATCCCAGTCTGGTTACGCTGGATCTGTCCTCCAACCCTATGTCTCGATTGCCTCTAGACGACATTGTTCTGCTGCCCGTGGCTCTTCAAAGGGGACTGTTCATCCATAACAACACCTTGACATGTGACTGCTCAACCTATCGCATGTTCTGGCACTGGGACAAGGAGGGTTTTGAGGCCATCAGGGACTTCAAGGATGAGTATTCTTGCAGGACGTATGGAGAAACCCTCACCTCCATCCGTTTCCTACGCAGTCCCCGCTTCTTTGAAAACTGTACCATTGAAAAAATGATCTCGCTCATCTCCCCCAAAGCTGAGAAGATAGTGTATGAGGGGGAACATGTCAGACTGGACTGCACTGGTACTCTCAGCAGTGTGGTCCTCTCCTACTCATGGGTTATTCCTCATCAGGAAAACTTAACACTGTTGATTCAAAATGGAACCCTGCGATTGAACCAAGATGGCAGCCTTGAGATCTTGGCCGTGCAGTCAGCAGACTCCGGGATCTACCAGTGTGTAGCCGTGGACACCGTCAGAATGATTAACGAATCCCGAGAGGTGAACCTGACTGTCGTTCCCCAGCGCTCAACAGAAGAACCTTTCAGCACAGGCTACACCACCCTTTTGGGTTGCGCCATCACCCTGGTGCTTATACTCATGTATCTTTACCTTACACCATGTCGCTGTGGTTGCTGTAAACCACCACCTCCTTCACCAACCATCTCTGGCCTCGGAGAGGACCGCTGCACTCTGGCGTCCATCTTTGGAGCTCCACCAAGTGCAGAGCTGAAACTGAAGAGCAAGTCCAACCCGGACAGACACGTGGTCTTCCTCGAGCCTCTCATGCAAGACAAGAATGGGCACTTGACAGCAGCCTTTACAGCAGAACAGCCCACACTGCAATGGAACACACCCCAGTTGACCAGAATTAAAGAATTTGAAGAAGTATGTAGCATTTAGCTATAACTGCAGAAATCATAGTTTCTCTTTAAACCTATGTGAACTATGGGCCTTTATACTCATGGAGTATGTGGATTTCACAGATTTCCTGGAGACTTACATTAGTTACCAAACCACTATAGATATAGATATATGAATAGTATGGCATGGGTTTTAATACATAGAAATTAGTGACAAAATTAATATCTTCAATAACAAGCTATTAGAAGGAGTTGCCATTGTATTCCTCAACTTCCAGTAGACAGCTCATCCAGTTCTTAGATATGGATTTTTCAATAAAGTCTTGCTTTCAACAGCATGTGTTATGAGCTTCCAAAGCATCAGGACATCTTTGACTTAAGGTTTAAGGTTCAAGGATATGGTAGTATGGGCACTATGGTATGAAAATTCTTTTGATCATATGCTTAACGGACGTATCAAGGCCCTTGCATGAGTTGCGCAGATGAAGAAATCCATGTCAAGGACAGATCAGGTTGGGCCAATTGCCTCCCATCCATGCATGCGAAGTGAGATTTTGCATTAAAGCAGATGCGAGTGTGTGAAAAAATCTCTCCAATCTGCTCAACATTTAATCCCTCATGTCAAGGGAAAACATTTTCAGAGAGAAAAAATAAAAGCTGAGCTATGTACGTTCCAGGCTCTTAATGGGCGCCGAGGATTCTAGGCCGTTCTTCCATAAATCAGATTTGAAATTAGGTAATGACTTGCAGGGGAGAAGCTGCACTGACCCAACAGTAACGGCTGCTCATACGCGATACCATTTATGCCTAGTGATTTTTCATTATGCAAATATGCTATGGCAAAGGATTAAACCTTCCTGCTGAAGAATGGGCCCTCCCACGCCACAAGAGCGGATATGCGCTAAAAGCCAAACAACTGGAAGAGAGCATGAAGCAAAAGTAGAGCGTCTATCCGTGCTGCCCACCACCAGCTGTAATCTGATTTAGCTGTAGAAATCCCTCATGCTTCAAAATACATTGGACACATGATCTTTGTGTACATCTTAAAATTCCATTACAATCAGGGTCAAGCTTACATCTGCAGACGTTTCTACATGCGACTGCCCTTTTCCACAGAAAGCAGTGCAAACCCTCAAATAAGCAGTGGTACAAATATAAACCGTCACTCCATCCCATTAAATTGCATGTATTCATGACAGCAACTGAGCTGTACAGTTATATAACCTTCATCAAAGCTCCCTCCATGCACAGCATCCCTGTGTGTAACATGGGGGCAGTTGTTTGTAGAAAGGGGACATGAGCCAGGGTCAGGTTTTAACAGATTACTCGGAGGATAAATCCAGGTGCTTTGACAATTTGCAGCCTTTTGCTTAATCCCCTAAGCTTTCTTTTCTCTCAAATGTCACAAAATGAAAAGCCAGATGGAAAGTGAGCAGGGCATGGGTTTCAGCTCCCGTTTAAATTCATTCACTGGTATTTAAATAAAGCTAAAGAAGTTTAAAAGTCTGTCAGCTGGGGTGTAATACTGCAATTTCTTTAACAACTTCCACTACATCAGCAATAGCCATTTTGTTCCCTTTGTTAAAAACACACTATTAAGTAATGTTTGAGGTGGAGTGATATCTACCAGTATATGTAGATATTTCTCAGTTGTGACTGGTGGTATTTTGCATTTTGGATGGAATAACCCACATGAAATCCATGTAATACCAACTGACCAGCTGAAGTAACTTGCAGGGGATTAATACGCAACTTCAAGCACAGGAATACTATTTGATATAAAGCTTACTGATGGCAGTATTTTTAAGACAACAGGAAGAGGATTATACCCAATGACGTCTGTGCAGAACTGCTGTCCCACTCTAGGAGTAATTATAAAAAAAGCAGCCTGTAAAATGGAAGAGCAGCAGTTGTTACAGTAAGTGGTAGCGTAATAGGTCACAGGTGTTCATACATTGGATTCATAATTAACATTTGCTCTATTTTTACTCAAAAATATTGTTTAATTAGTCTGTTGTACAGTTTCAATGTAATAAACTTCATAATAATCTGTATTCACTACAGAAGCTGATAGTAAATATTTCTCTCTGTACAAAAAGCCTTCCAGATGTTGTTTCTGGCTAAATTAAGACATAAACGATGTTCCTACTTAACATGCATATAAAACAGACCTCTTAAATTTACAAATGTGTAACATAAAATTTTTTTATTAAATACTTTCTGCAGTGTAAATCTTAACTATCCAATGCAAGAGACAATACTGCCCTCTGTTGGCCAGAAAAAAAAGTGTACGAGCTTGTCCAGCAATGACCTGACAAATTCAGCGCCTCTGTAGTAGAAACCCACAGACAATACTTCAAAATTAAATATACATATGCATACAAAAAAGACCACATAAAGGGTCCATCTTGGGTAATATACTCAACACAATTCCATGTTTGATACAACCTTGTTTTAATAGAACGTTTGTACAACCAAGAATGTAAAAAACAAAAAAACAAAACCAAAACAGCTAAAATGAAGAATGACTCACTTTTTCTCTTTAAAAAAATATTGTTTGTAGTCTGTACTTTGCCCCTTGTTCACAAACCGTTTTGAAAATTTGGGTGGGGGTGGGGATGGGGACAAAAAAACAAAAAACAACAAAGAAAAAAAACAAACATAACATTGAAAGGCAAATACATTTCTTGGCAATATAAATATAGTGGTCTGAACAAGGTTTCAAACTTCTTAAGGAAGAGCATTTTGGAGCAACAGCACACCACCTTCCACTGTGCGAATTGTTGATCTAACCGATACAAAACCAGAATACATTTTTTTCCTTCCACATCTTGGTTCAATGTGCTCTTCATGTCAAATATATACATTCTCTACAACAGTAGTCCATAAGTATTGACTGCTCAACTAAGTATTGATTTTAGGGGTATGTGTAGTCGGAGTAGTAATCTGGGACTCCACCCCCTCCCCTGCCTGGAGGGTAGCTCCAGTTACAAAAAGATCCACCCCTCATTGGCCCCCGACCTGGTCTAGATCTCATGGGCATGGGAGGCGGTCCCCTCCCCCTGAAGGCACCACGCATCATGTCCATGGGCCCTAGCATGGGGCCTCGGGGGCCGTATGTGTTGCTGCCACCGTGTGAGCCGAACCCTTGTGGCCCACCTCGGCACATAGAACCCAGCACCGCTCCTGGAATGGGAAGGAGTCCTCTGTGGGCTGGGGCACCACCTCTGCTGGAACTAGGTCCTCCAGGCTTGGCCTGAGTAGGACCACACCCCTGGCTCTCAGGGCAAGAGTTCAGTGGAGTCCTGCTGCCTTGGCTGCTAGGCGTCAGGTTGCCAGGCGTACTGCCCTTCTCCAGGCCCCCTTCTTTCAGTGGGAGAGAAGGTGGTGCTGCCCCAGGAGCACTTCCCTCCACCTTATTGATCGATGTCCCACACTCACCTGCTCCTGCCCATAATGCATCAGTCATGCCAGGGGCAACAAGTGTCCCTGCACCTTCATTCTGCGTTGAGGGGAGTGGAATGAAGGGCCCAATATTTGTAACGGGTGGATAGCTCTGCGGTGGGCCTGGAGCTGCTGCCCAGTTAAACATGGGAGGTGGTAAAGGGGGGATAGGTGGGAGGGAAGGGTAAACCGAAGGTTCTGGGTAGCTGGGCAGAGATGAAGAGGGCAAAGCGGAAGAGGAAGTGAGTGGTGTGGACTCAATTGTTTTACTCTGTACATCCTGAATAATGCTGCTAGTTGTGGCTACCGCTGTGTCATCAGCCTGACCCTTAGTACAGGAGGATGCCTCTGGAACATGCAGGGCCTCGGTCAGACTGCTGGAGGACTGGGTTATAAGCAGGGAAGAGACGTTGGCAGTGCCCAGGGTAGTAGATTTAGCAGTGGGTACCATAGAGGTGTTGTTAGGAGTGAGAGCACTAGGGTTAACCTGGGTTGCTGTTTGGGACAGGGGCACTGTGCTGGCCTGGGTTAAGCTCATGGTGCTGGGCTGACCATACTCCTGCCCTTGTGAGGCTGAACATGCAGGAGAAGAATAGGCTGAACCCACGTGGTACGCAGGAGATCCAGAATATGGGCTCCACTGTGCTGAGCTGGGGTACAGGTAACTCTGGTGGGGGTTAACCCCGAAACTAGCCAAACTGTCCTCCGCTTCAGCTGAGGAAGTGCTGCTCTGGTGGGATGATTTGTACTCAGAAATAGCCGTCTTCAGAGCCGTGTAGTCCACGGGGTACGAAGAAGACTGGTCCTGGACAGGAAGGTCGGGAACAAGGGGCTGCAACCCCTCACCCTGGGGTTGGGGAGGAAGTGGGGTCCTTTTTTCCTCCACCTTGTCTGAGGCATCAGTTGTCAAAGAAGTATCTTCATCGGAGTCCAAGGACATGTCCTCCTCATCCACACACGCGTCAGGCTCTGATGGAGGAACTGTAAAAAGAGAGAGTGTGACTGTGTATGAGAAAGTTAAAACATTAATTACACATACTTTAATTTTAAGCCACAATGATGGTACCTGGAGCAGGAAGAGTGGGTAGAGCGGGCACTTCGGCTTTAGTACTGCTTATGAGGCTTTCAAATTTGTTTAAAATGTCATCAATGTTGGCAATGATGACACCATTACTTGAAAATTTGTGCACATCAAAGTACTTATCTGTGAATAAAACAAAAATGGCAAATGAACACAAGAAATATTAAATCAATCAAATCTTGCTTGTAAATGAGATCTTAGCTTTAAATATGAATCAAACAGCTGGCTCTTCCAAAATTAATATGCAACACTTGGTGGAAACACGAACATGCATAAATATGTAAATGATGATTCGAGTGCATTTCTGTGCTGGTATTAACCTGTGAGGAAAATGATGTGTCTGAGCTGTGTGTGTTGAGACTGTAATTTCACCAGACAGTCCAGATCTGGAGCTTGCTTTGATGGAGCATCGCACTCATGGTAAGGCAAGAACTCCACAAGGTGTTTCTTCTGGTAGAGTGTCAGCAGGTTCAACACCTCCAGAGCTACAGTGTTTAACCTAAAAAACGAACAGTAAAATCCAGTCAAGGGGGAAACAACCATCAGCTTTCAGTTTAAGAGAAGTTAAACTCATCAGCATTCAGCACAAATCTGAATCTACAAAAGAAGAGGTTGTTCTTGCGACTAGGTTCCATTTTTTAAATACTTAAAGATCCTTCAAAACTGGAAACACAACCCAGTCTTTTTCACAGGTGAATAAACAGCGACAAAATAAAAGCCACTTTGAGGTTTTCCTCAGAACACAAAACCATTTGCAGTTTTTGTTCTCTCTTGCTGGCTTGGCAAAGAAACTGACCTGCTGAGCTCTTTCAGTTTCTTCTGAGTCTTGCAGTGCACCTTCCACTTCCATGACATGTTCTGCCCCTCCAGGAAGTGAAGGAACGCCTTAAGTGTGTCTGCAACACAACAACACGCAATAGAATTTTACTACTGGGTCCAAAGACCTCAGAAAAAACCCAAACCAACAACAGTCATAGAAGTTTACCCATGTACTTTTAAAAGACATCATAATAGTCAGTCTTCTGCTGTCCCAGGACAATTTTCTGCAGGCTATAGGCTGATCAGCATATTGTCACTGTCCAGAGTAAACAATACAGCGTTCTAAAATGTTTTACCATTGACTTACACTAAAAGAATGGGTTGCCTTTGACCTGTCAAGTCAAATTCTGGAGAGATATGGCGTCACATCCATGCCAAAACTAGAGCGCGCAAATATCGCTTGAAATAATATTATGTCAATTAACCTACCACCTGTCGCCGTTCCTCTTCCTCCGCCATCTTTGTTTTTTCTGTGGGAACTTTATTATTTTAAATATTATTTCATATTTAGGTCTGACACTTCTAATAAGCACGCAGTCAGTGATAAAGCAACCGACACTCATCACTCATCACAAATGTTATAATGGTATGTCATTATAACTTTCTTTAGCCAATCTCAAGACCAGGATCCATTGGCCAATAGGATTCGTAGACAGAAACTGTCAAAGCCCCACCTCGAAACTGCCAAAACCCACCCCCTTTCAAAGCAGAAATCTCATTTGAGCAAAAAAGCTTCTCGTCGGTAATCTGATCTTCGAGAGGAAAAATACAGTTCGCGTGCAACATTACCACAACCGCGCACGCGCTTCTTAATTTTGTGCTTTTGAGTTTTACATTCCACAACCATGGCTTTCAAGATATGCATTATGCTTTAAGTCCTGATGTGCATCTATACTGCACATTCCTAGTGGTTTATTTTAGCTACTGGCATAATGAGAAGCAAGCCTTTTTGTAAAATTCGTTAGCAATATATTTCACTTGATAGCACATTTAGGAACTTAACAATATGTGTGTTTGACAGCTCTTCACCTGGTGACTAGTACTCACCTAGAGTAATGTTGTCAGGGTTGAGGATGTGCTCATCTGATACAATGAGGCCTCCAGACACAAAAAGTTCATTATAAGTGCGGTTTTTCACATCGTCTAGACTGTCTACTCCAGCAAAGTACACTGTAGACAATTTCTTTAGTGACACCAGTACTGGAATCTGATGGGGACAATTCGGAGAAGATTACAAACACAATAATCAGTGTGTGTAAAGTATAAAAAGAAAAAAAATCACTTCATAAAATGTTCACCTTGTGAACGTGAGAAGCTATATCTTCATTCTGAATGATAATCATAAATTTTTGCTGACAGTTGTTTTCCAGGTAGGTCTGAGGGTTGCACTCAATGTTGCCAAGGCTCTCCAAATACCCCTGTGATGAAACAAGAGAATAAACAACTGATGAAACAAATAATTTTACATAATATGATCACAGTCACTGCTAGAGTCTGAATGCAAAATGCACATCTCTCCCAAGAATCCCACCTTAATCTCAGTGCAGAGCTGGTTTTCTTCCTGGTCCCCTCTCTGAATGTAAAACTTGACTGCATTCATCTGCATGATCTCCACAAGAGTACACAACACATCCGGCTTGATTTGGCCAATCACATTGCTTCCAGGTGTCTGGGCGGGGTCAGCTGGCTGGTCTTTTATCAATGGCAGAGATGTGCTGCCTACAGATGGCGGGCATTTAGAACTGTCCATAATATTGGAAACCTTAATGTCAGTCTTTTTTCCAAGTGCTCCCGGGTGCTCCTCTTTTACTTTGTGTGGGTTGCTGGTAGAGGAGGAGTGTTTATAGGGGGCAAGAGCAGGGGCAGAGGTCTGAGGCTTGGGTTCAGGCAGTGCTGGTTTGTGTAACAATTCCTGTGTTTTAAGCTTTGGATCGGATTGTTTAGGGTAGAGGGAAGCAGACAGAGCAGCAGGTGGTGCAGTAACTGGAGCCAGAGGAGTTGCTGCTGGAGGAGGAGGGGCAGAAGGAAGATGAGCAGGGGGCGGCGGAGCAGTACCAGGATTAATAGGACTGGCAATTGGGTTTGGAGGAGCACCAGGCGACTGAATTATGTGGTTCATCTTTTCACACAGCTTGTTGACATACGTCTGCACAGTTGGTGGCGAGATGTAGTTTGACACATACTGAGAGAAGGTGGAGTCCAACTCATTTACTACACCTTCATGTCGAAGTGGCGGAAGCTGGGAAGCGTACAATATTTGATGGCTGTCCATCACTTTCTGGATGCCTGTGCAGAGGTTCTGGAACTCCTGGACAAGGATGGAGTCTAGCGTTTTCCCTACTGCTGGCACCTGTCTTTCAACCCCTGAGTCAAGGACTGGCAATAAGAGAAAATTTAGTTAATTAAAAAATAATAAAAACACCATCTACATTACACAGACACTAACAGACACAAAGACAGTTGAACTCATTGCAAGAACTGACAAGGAAAATTAAATGAAAAATAGATATGTAAGTACTCATGGAGGCAGATTTCCACTGTAAACCGTCGTGTTTGAGAGTTTCAGCTGTGAGGGACGGCTGCTGCTCAATGCTCGAAGATGGACTGCACACGTCCATACTGCTAATGCTGCATGCCATCTGTTCCTACATGATAAACAAAATGTTAGCTGTTAACCTGTACAAAACAGTAAGCACAATCTAAATATTTCACTAACAGTAGGGACAAAAACGCATATATATGTATAATTATAACTACCATATTTCCACAGCGATAGGCTGGCCCATTCTATAAGCCACAGCGAATGCTCATTTATGTTTTAAAACTCTAAGATAAGGCACCCATGTTATTAGCCGCAGCATTACTGAATTTACCCAATTAAAGTAGAAGCATCTAACGCCCCTGGAGGCCTTTGCAATGCTACACCAGTAGTGACATTATACTTTAGTTGAGCATAAACTATTACATTTATACAATTTGGAATATCAGAACTATACTGCAGAATTTAAGCTCCATGGAATGTCTTTCTGACATTAACGACAGCAAAGCAGCATAGGTCGTAATTGACAACGTTTATGGATCTGATTTTATACTAAACAATTTACATATAGATGGATGAATGGCATCATTGTACTGC
Source organism: Lepidarchus adonis (assembly GCA_037576955.1). Classification (NCBI taxonomy): domain Eukaryota; kingdom Metazoa; phylum Chordata; class Actinopteri; order Characiformes; family Lepidarchidae; genus Lepidarchus; species Lepidarchus adonis. Next base: position 20,506,357 of record JBBIGC010000131.1, read on the forward strand.
CATTGTACTGCCATACCCCCACCCTCTAGTCATTCAAACTAAATTTAACCACTCATCTTTTCCGAGCCAGCAATAAACCTTTGTTCCATTTCCTAGTTTGTATTATATTTTAGGATGTAACGTATTGTAGCAAAGGGCTGAAAAAGTTTGAGAGAGGCTGGATGCAACAGCACCATATAAGTGAGAGAACTTAGCAGTAGCATGACGGAGCAGTGCAGAGTCATTTCCAGCATCAAAGAAAGGGTTTTCTTCTTCTTCTCTTATTTAGCTTCAAATTCATCCAGAATATGACAACCAAACTGTGAGGTTATACTTAATAAAGCTAATTAAATGCTGCATTTAGATAAAATCAATTCTTCAACCACAATTTTTAAACAATACACACAGAGAGTCTGTGTACTTTGGTGCACTATGATGGCTAGCCTAACTGCTAACCGATGCTAGTTCCTGTTTTCAGTTTCCAGTAAAAAGTGGAGGTAAGCAATGGCGTTTTTCCATGTTCTGCGTTTTATACTGGCCAATCACTGATCTATCTATGCTTTGCATTGCTGTTTATTGCTGCAGTAAACAGTACATTTAAATTCAACTAATCATTTAGGGATGTCATCTTTTTGTGCACTGAATTATACTTTTAGCAAATGTTTTTTCATGTTTTAAGATGCCCCATTTAAGCAAGCCGCACCCAATACCACGTTTGCAAAATCAATGAATAAACCGTGGCCTATCATTGCGGAAACATGAGATTAATTTGGCTCTTTATTGCTTGTAGTTTAAATATGGGAAGATAACTACAAAAACTGGGCAGTCTTAATAACAACTTATGTTCACACTAGAGTAAAGACATTTATGGTATTAACGTGTGCTTTTATTATAATACTAGCACTTTTTCAAGCAAATTAAAATTATCCTGCTCAGGCATTTACACAATATAATGACATAACACAAATAAAAAGCCCCAAACCTCCAGGTAGTCCTGTATGCCTTGTGCCTCCTCTACATTCTTGGGTTGCAGGTCATGATCACAGTGGGTGCTGAGCTCTGGGGGCTCATGGGCCCGCTCTGGCCTGAAGCTGTCCTGTTGTGACGAGGAAGCAGGTGCGGTGGTGGCAGCAGCAGCAGTAGTGGAGCCCTGGGCAACCTTATTTAAGGCGCTGAGGAAAAGCTTAAGCAAGGCCTGTGTGTCCTGGAGGGAGGCACTGTGGGAGACCCGCTCCCGCAGGTCTGTGTCACACAGCCCCATGTTGTCCATCACTGATGACAGAGAGAAAGACTTGTCGCCCTGAGGAACTGAGTATAATGATAGAAAAATAAAGAAGGAAGATACAGCGTAAACTGATGTCTCTACATTCTGCACATCAACACAGAATCCAAATCCAAGGACACTTTTTTCCTCTTATTTTACATATATATTGTACAAAATACACAAATATATAAACATTTTAAGTGAATCCATATGTGCATTTATTTGAGCATTATTAGCACCTACACAGAAATCAGTGCTCTGTCACAATACAACATGGATGTCTGGCATGAATATATGAGCATTCAACTAGATTAGCTATTATTTGGCAGCTATTATAATTTTTGTAGCATTTTTGTTGCTATAAAAGATATATTGCGGATGTTAAATGAATGAATGTAAACAAGCGAAACGTATAAAAGATCTTTGCTTTCAAAGGTTTGGTGCATCGAGCAATAATATGAAATGCACAGCACAAAGTGAAGGGGTAAATATGGTTACTACAGTTTTGTTACATTATTTATAAAATAGGCAGCATTATCAAAAACGACTGTGCTGTGATGAGGCAAAGTAAGAAGATGCCTCAGAAGGTATAAAGTAGAATGTGTACCAGCAGACAATCATTTGGTGAAGCCCTCCTACCTCTCCCATGCTCTCCGTTACTCAGGAGGCCAGTGTTCAGGTACTTGCTGACACTAGCTGGCCCATCTTCCTCCAGTCTCCTCTTAAGACCTGTGGCGTCCCAGTCTTTGCTGCACTCCTGCCCACTGTCCTCCTTGCCCAATGTACGTTTGTGCAGCTGAATCAGTTTCAGCAGCTTTTCCATTTTTTCCTTATCATACTCAGCCTGGCTGACGCGGGATTTCTGAGAACTGCCATTGGACTGCGCTGGTGCTGGTGCTGGTGCTGGTCCTGGCCTGCCACTACTAGAGGCACGGTCCGATCCACCCCAGTCTGACACAGGACTGTACTCTTCACACCCACCGCCAGGCGGAGACATGGCACCACCCTGCTCACTGTCCACCAGGCCCTGCTGCAGCCGCATCACTGGCAGCTCAAAGTTTGTGGGCCCATACATGTAAGCATTTAGCGCGGATTCCATTCCCTTGGGTCGCGGTAGAGGGGGCAAGCTGGCCCTTTCATCCAGGTTAGTTCGGTACTCTGTCACAAGAAAGGGACGACCCATCCCCTGCTCCCTGAGGCCAAGGTAGTCCAGTGCCTGGTTCTTAACTCCAGTGGCCAGGTCTTTGGGTGGGCTGGAACGCAGTTTGAAGAAGGCATGGTGCAGGGCAGGGACAAAGGTTTCTAGGTGCTCAGTGATGGGGTCTTTTGGAACCGCAAAGTCCTCATGTAGACCAGCATGCTTGGACACTTAAAACAAGAAAAAACAAAAAGCACAACATGCATATGAAATATAGGAAACAATATTACAGGTTCATGGCATCAGTATCAGTATCTAGAAAGACAGATCAGACATCAGAGGGATGTGGTTTGTTATGCAATTTACTGTACGTGAACATAAGGCTGTCAATGGAAAAACCATTAAACATTAAAAAAAGCCAGTATGGCAAGAGTTGCAGTATTGCTTGTAAAATTACGATAGTTAAACTTCTCAGAGACATTTAAATCAATTAGAGATGAAATGTTTGGATCTAAAAACACAGAAGGAAGCAAAACTCTCCTGCCCAGACACAGTCAGTACTACAATTCTACCAATAAATATGATGCCGGATCACTTTGTCAAAATTCCATGACTGGACTGTTTTACTTGTCCATCTACTCTGTAAACTAACCTTCGAAACCGCAGCAGCAATTAATTTGGGATCACATGTTTTCCTATTTTTATATTGGCTTGGCAAAATTAACAGTACATGCACACCAGTATGAATAGTTTTTAATCAAAATATTTGTATACTGCTCTGACTAAAAAACTGCCCGGCTTATTGCTGTGAAGACACTGTCCTGCTTCTGAACGACTGTTCACTTGCTTACGATCCTTCAGAACAAGAAAAAAATCCCAAAAGTGTCTTTTGATCACGTGTTCATATTGTCCTGCCATCTTTTGATGGTAAATGATCAGCTGATGAAGAGAGTTTTGTTGTCAGCGATTATAAGATAACGTATAAGCGAGTAGAAATTATGCATATACTACACGCAAGATACTGTGTTGGTATACTGGCGATAGCGTGCTTCAACATCTGACACCACCATCCTTTTTGTCACCCTAAAACATACAGCAAATGCACTTGCTTTCACTCTGTGACTGAAATAACACCTTCTCTATCAACTACTGTATTTCCCCAACGATAGGCCACCCCATTATATAAGCTGCAGAAAAAGCACATTTATGTTTAAAAACTCTAAGATGAGCGGCCCATGTTATTAGCTGCAGTGTTACCAAATTTACCAATCTGAAGTAAAAGCATCTAATTTGGCCCCTGGAGGCCTTTGCTATATAGATATATAGTGGTATATTCAAATTCAAATTTTTATTTGTCACATACACATTGTCACATTGTATAGAGCTGCAGAGCATGAACAATTAAACTGATACAATTTTGAACTTCCTGAGATCATGCCTCAACTCAAGAAACAGGTAGTGTGCCAAAATCTTACCCCGCTATCAATTCCTACCCCCTTTCTCATTTGTACCTCAGTGTAATTAACTGAATTTAACCAAAGTTATTAGTTTAACCCGAGTAATTGTTCATTTCTGCAACAATCTTTGAGCAAAGCGGCTTTGTTTAAACATGTTGCTGCGTTCAGTGCTAAATCAACACACGTGTGTACATTAACAGTAATAATAAGAGAAAAACATTTTTGTGCAAATAACTCTGAAGTGTAATGTGAGTTGTATGCAATATAATATATGCAAGAAAATCTGCATGTGCCAGGAGAATGTATTATGTTGTATGCAACACTAGGGGGAGGATTTCGACACAACACCCCTCAGCACCAGGTAAGTGACAGTAAATGGTCCTTGAACAGTCCTTTTTGTTCATCGCTGCAGTTAATAGTACATTTCAATTCAACTAATCATTTGGGCGTGTCGTCGAATTATACTTTTAGCTAACGTGTTTTCATGTTTTTAGATAAGCAAGTTGCACCCAATATGCAGGTTTGTAAAACTCATGCAAAGGCCATGGCTTATCGTTGGGGAAATACGGTAATCTCTATAATTTCCAATGTTTGCTAACTTTAGGCGAGGTTAAAGTTAACTTTGCATTTAAATTTTTCAGTTTCACCTTCAATTGTGAAGTTGTGAGTCTGGTGTCCCGCACAGAACCGTAACTGTGGCTCAATCGCACCGTGCCATAACCATGACACTTTACTTAGCCTTCCATACCTAAATAAGCTGTGTGATGTGTGTGTTGGTGTGTGCATTTTCTACAGCTGCAATGTAAAGGACATTTTGTGTTTAAATTTATTTAGTTCAAACATCTGTTTAAACAACTGTTGCTGTGAACAATATACAGTAGAATTATTTGTTTATCCTCTATTTTGAGAGAGATGTTTTTAGGTGGCCGTCATTGGCCATCGTGAGTGTTTCCATAAAATCATCATTGTAATCATCATTATTTATTAAAAAATTAAACCAAATATTTGATGCTGGAATCAGAACTGAAAAAGAAGTACTGAGATAATTTTAAGAAAAATACTTACAGATCCGTGCCATGATTCTTGGCTCTTGGAAAACAAAAAGTGCTTGTAATCCTTTGTCACTCCTCCCTCGCTTCTCTATATATTTCAGTAGAGGACAGGCAGAAAGTCAGTGCATACTGGATTCACATTGCACAGATAACAAGTGGGGAGACTATGATATCAACATAGTGTTAGCATACCATTAGAACTGTGCATGTGAGATGATGATAAGAGAAACAGAAAGCCTCTGTCCACCAGCGGCTTCACGAGAACCTGGAAAACAAACAAAATAAGCAACAGCCAAGAGGCTCAAAGTTTTGTTTTCCCATCATTAAACATCTTGATATGCTGCATTATCAATTCATGAACATCAGGACAGGAAAAAAAATTAAGAATGAAAATAAGGAAGTTCCTGTCTCAATTTCCATACGTCCACAGATAAGTTATATATCACCAGATAACAAAAGCCATCAAAGATCAAATATTACACTATGATTTACTAACAAATTAGAAATCTAATCTATATACTCACTATTTTTTCCCTCTCCATCTTATGCAGCAGCGCAGACAGGCAGTTGCCCTGTTTGGTCTTACCCATGACTTCAAACAAACTGCCATACATCCCACACTTCAGTGCTGGAATAACAAATAGCAGAAAATATGAATCAGAAAAACTTTATTGCTTATGTAGAGACTGCACATAGACAGTGACATAAAATAACATACATAATATGATAAAAAATACAAAGGTAAGGTAAAGCCTGGGGTGAGATAAGAGTGAAATACTGTGAGAGACTGTGATTTTAATGAATACAATAAAATAAGATAAATACAATAAATTACAATAATTGCACTTATTCAAATGGACAAAAATGATTGCAGTTATGCAATTATTAAATGCATACAATCTAAAAACCTTTAAATATTTTGACATTGAAAGAAGCATAAATTTAAGCAGTAGCAGTGATCTGATTGCTAATCTTACCCTCCTGCGTCCCACTGTAAGTGTCCCATGAAAGCAGTGTAGAAGGAATTTTCCTCTTCACATGATCAAGGTGCATTGCCATACTTATGTCAATTTTGTCAGGTCTAAAAAAAAAAAATCAAGCAAATACATCATCACTGTTTTATCAACAGAAGCTTCATCGAAGATATGCCATTAGAATTCATGCGAAGGAGAACTAAATATAAAATATAACTATTCAGCAGTCAGAAAAGAAGCTCAGGTCAAAGTTGGTGTACATGAGAAGTGACTCTGCAAAGGTCACTTACAGTTTGAGGGGAAGGAAGGGGAGACTGGGGGAGCGGATGCACACTTGATACAGCTCTTCCCCCCTGTTCACAAGTGAGCCACTCCACACTGTGTACCTACGTCGTGCTGCCAAAAAGACAATTTTGTCATTCGCCTCCATCGAATATTGTAATGGGCAAGCAAAAAACACCTATAAAATAATTAAATAAGCTTTGTATTCACAGAATTTCTGTTTCCAAATGCTACATACAACCACTTACCTTTTTGTCCTTCATACATACTTAATCTTAAAATAAAAGAAAAAAGAAAAACGTGAAAACAATGTACACCACACTCTCTGGCATAACATCCACTAACTGCAAACTGTACGATAAACACTTATTTACAGAATAATAAATACATTTAACCTATATAACACCCAAGAAAAGAAATCTGAGCTTCCACTTCAGCTGTGTACAGATTACAACTGTCCTGATTAAGGACAAAAATATACTATGGAGATGCAGTACCTGCGAGCAGCTGTAGCTGATTCTTTGCCTTTGTATTGGAACGATACCACAGCGTAAGGACACACATGTCTGGGCCGGGACTTTAGCTCCTCAAATGCAAACTCATAAAAGTATTGCTGCAAGTGAGAAATGAGCAATGAGCAAAACAAGAACGATAGACATAACTAATGGACAAAAGCATGTCAACCGAAAGTAAAACAATTATGTAACTGGTGCTGACATCACAGCAAATATGAACACACATACCTGAGTGAGCTCAAAGGCCCTATATGATAATAACGAGGTCACTTTGCTGGCATTTTTATGCATGTGGCAGTCAAACTTAGGTGCAGGTTCCAGATTATTCTTAGGCATATTTTCAAAGATGCTCTTTAACCTACCCTGTGGAATAAAGGAATACGCCATATTTTTCAAACTATTCAGCAACAAACACAATTACAAAGCAGTAATTTTATAATAAAAAAAATATATATATTACCTTCATTACTTTGAACACAATAATATCCCCAGAAGCACCCACTTCAAATGGATTTATCTGCAACAAATCTGAGTACTTTGAAAGGTAAACCCCTATTTAAAAAAGAAGAAAAAAAAAAGAAGAAGAGAAAAACATTTTTTCTTAAGTTTTCTCAGAGATAACATTTTTCTCCTACAATTTAATGGCACTTAAATATACTTTTTAGAAAAGCACAGTACTCTTGGCAAAGGTTACTGAGTAACCTAAACTGGGGATTTGGTTATATGAACTCATTTTGTTGGCCTAGATATATGAGAGAAGCACTTCCTAACATTTAACAATATTCTGATTAAATGTTTGGACGTCAATTTACTAAACTACAGCCTTATAACTTTGTTTTATGAAAAGGTGATATTATTAGCTATGCTTTTTTATAACTTCTTGAAATTAATTATCCCCAGTGTCAAACAATATTTAATACGAGCATTGTATTATGCTGATTTGTAGTTTTTAGATTTTAGCTTGGTCTTGTGTGCTTTACATATTATACCACAACAATGTTGGACATTTGCTGGTTGCTTCAGAGTGTTTTGTGGAAGAAATGTGCAAGATTATCTTTGGTTTAACTTATTAAGAAGACTTCAGAACAAACCACAACAATTAAAACAACAATGTTAGGTCTCCAAATTGTTCTTGCAGCTTATTATAATTTTCAATTGTATAGTATTCAGTGCTATGCTATTCATGTAGTTAATTCTCTTACAATTAGATTAATCTGTTTAAGCAGAGTGAAATATCATTCCATACTAGAATGTATTCAGAAAATATGCTGACACTGAATATTACCTAGAACCCAGCACTAGAGGGTAATTAATCACATGCAGTGCAAATGTGTTCTGAAATGCATTAATTTGAGGCTAGAAACAACTTCAGCACAAACCAGATTAACATTCATTTTAAGAAAACACATACAACAGTTACCTTTAACAGGATTTCCCAAATTGTTAATCCGTGCATGTCCTACTGATAAGCCCTTTTCACAGATCAAGTGAGTCTGCAGCAAGAAGAACATAAGATTGATCATTTTTCCGCTCACACACATCCAAACACAATCTCAGAGTCCAACAATTCAGTACTTTACCTACTGGAACACACACAACTCAGACAGGTTAAAAAAACAAAGATACAATAAGAGAAACCGGAAACATGTATTCATGTAAAATAATGTCACCAAGGATAAGAAACACATGATTTGTATCATAATACAAGCAGCTGCAAACATTACCTTGTTTGTGTCAGGCAGCAGAAAAGCATAGCAATCTATGAGTTCAGTGTCTGTCCGTCCAGCCTGTTTGAGTTCCCTCTTCTTCTCAATGAACTGCCAGGACAAATAACACAAGGACATTAACCCCAACTTATAAGTAGCACGTTTAGCTAAAAGAAAGGATATAATTACATATTCAGAACAAAAAGCACAAGCCAAACCTCTCAAACAAATCTTGCTTCATCAAATTAGCATATTAACTAATTTTTATAGGAATCACACCAACTAGCAACAGAGGTTTTCTTACTTCACTTTTTTTTTAATTTACTTACAACAAAAAACTCGTGGAGTAAGAACAAAGAAAAAATGTAAAGTAAAATCATTTATCAATAAACCATACTCACTACATACAATAATCAAAAACTTAGATTTAAAAAATCCATATCTGGCCATATGCCTTTGTTTATATAATATTAGATAAGGTTTTATTTTCTTTATATTTCTTGAAGTTTAAAATATTTTTGCTATTTATTGTTAAGTTTTTTAATGTCTTAAATTGCTTTTTGTTTTGTAATCTGTGGTCAGGGGCGGTCGCCAAAGCATTTCACTACACATCATACTGTGTATGATTGTGTATGTGACAAATAAAATTTGAATAAAATTTGAATTTGATTTGATATGCAACATTCTAACTTACGTCTTTTTCCAGGAGCTCATTGTGAATGAGACATGCTTTGGTGTAAGTGAAAGCTCCTCGAGAAGAGGAATCCAGATAAAAGGAGGAGAGGAGCTTCACAAGCTCTTCAAACTCCCGTGAATCTGGAGCCAACGTCTGGAGAAGTCCTGGAGAACCGAGAGAGAAGTGCCATTAGGGAAGTTGGCATGCATAGTATATAATAAATTAAAGTCTGCATTGCGAGTACATCTATACTGGCTGCATCAAAAGCAATGTAAGCAAATTTTTAAAATAATTGGGCTTATACAAAGATGTCATTTAACCTAAATTGATGCAATAACAGAATAAACACCCTATAAAACGCCCCATGTAAAACAAGCAATTAGACGCATATTTTGGCAGAAATCAGTGAGGCACTGAACATTTGAATGTAGACCAATCAGCCATCATTTTAAAACTACTCGCCGAATATTGTGAAAGTGTTCCCTTCATGCAGTCAAAACAACTCTGACTGTGGTGCACTTTGTGCTCTGACAACTCTCTTTCAGAGTCAGCATTCACATTTTAAAACAGTTGCTCTTCTGTGGGATCAGACCAGATGGGCTAGCCTTCTCACTCCCCCAAGCATGCGACCCTTGGGCACCCAGGGCCCCATTGCTAATTCACCAGTTGTTTTTTTCTTGAATCACTTGAATCAACTTTTCTTGAATCACCTGTTTTGGAGATGCTCTAACTCTGTTGTCTAGCCATCACAATGAGGCCAAAGTGGCTCAAAGTGGACTTTTCCTGCTTCCAGCACATTGACTGACTGTTCACTTGATGTCAAGTCCCCAGACATGTGCCACTGCTATAAACAGTGCCTGTCAGTGGAGTTAATGTTATGGCCGACTGGTGTATAAGTAAAGAAAGAAAAAATAACTTCAGAAAAAGAATATGCAACAGAGGCAAAGCCCTTTCCCAAGCCATCAATGATGAAGTTTCTAGCCAGGACTGGTCAATAAGCCATTGACAAACCTTTAAAGCATTTACACAGCTGGTCCATGTAACAATCACCTCATATCACCCTTTAGTATCACCTACCATACCTCACTGCATCTAAAATCACAACAAACAGTGCAGAAGCCCAGCACAGATCCCTAAAATTGCACTGCCATTATAATAGGCTGCTGACAGGTTCCTTATATAGCTCACTTACATCACAACTATTTGACGTATGACACTAGGGGAACTAAGAACCTATGTGAGAACGAAGTCCGGCGGTTCTAGTCCACCAAACGGAATAGTACTTTGTGTGTAATAACACACACAATCAGTCTGAAGCACTTTATGAGCATGTTATGGGAAAAACTGTTCTGACTGGTCAAGAAACGTCGTGAGGCCTAGAACTCCGACCTGCTGGCCCCAAGTGTTCCACAAAACCATCGAGGTCCAAGGAGAGCATTAGACACTGACCACGGTTGTAGTCTGCTTAGCCACACTTCAGGGGCAGCGCGGGTGAGGAGTGGCAGCACCGTGGCATGTGGTGGCAACAGTGTTGTGGCGATGGTTGCCTGTTAGCTGGCTAGCTAGCAAGCGCGTCCAAATGTCAGTGCCAGGTTCCAGACATGGCTCAGTACGAACGACTAAAAAACTTCCAAATGTGACCCAAGATATACAGAGACACAAAGCTCAACTTCTCACGTGCTTTTGCATTATACTTGCGCATTAGCATGCTAGCGTTTTCGGCTAGCATGGCGGCTAACACCGCTTCGCACTAGCACAACAAAGCGAAATAAACCAGAGCTCAGACAAACGGCTACAGTGGGGTCTGAAGCGGAGGCCTGAGCCTGCCTAGTGGGGAGGACAGGTTGGCAGGCATGCATGACGGACAGGCGAAAAAACGAAACAGAACTCCCCCCTTTCAGTGGAATGCCAGTAAAGGGCATACAACCTTTCCGTTCCTTAATCTTCCGAGGAATCTGGAAGTTCCTCCGCGGCAGCTCGTCCGCAGCCCTGTGCAGCGTCGCCGGAGAGTCTGACAGCGAGCTCCTCCGCCGCTCAGAGGCGTCTTGTTCAGACATTTGCTCGTCCTCGCATCCAGACTGATCGCCATTTTGCTTGGATGTGGTCGCGGTGGAGGCTGACAATTGTTTCTGGCTCTCGCCGCCGTCCACGGACAAGCCGCCAGCTTTGTCGAGTTTTCTGTCTTCGTTGAAATTGCAGGCCATTTTTTCGGGGAGGGGGGAGGTGGGGGGAAGGGGGCTACCGATCACCTCGTCGACTGGCGTTGAAGTTGGGTTCAGCGCCGCTTCACGGAGTAATTCTCCTTCTCAACCAGCCTCCTCCGCCATTATGCCTCTGACGTAATGCTTCCCCACCGCTGCAAAACTCTGTCGTCACTGTGTTTACAGGCCGCCACGCGCCACCCAAAGGCCGTGGCGGCTCATAGCAAACAGACCGTTTAGTAATCAGCGCTAATTTGGCCGTTTAACACGTCTAAGGTGCAGTCATAAAAAGTTATGCATTTAATGGATATTATATTATAGTTCTCAACTTCACTTCACACATGTAACGTTCATATTCATATTCTCTACGTGTAATATTTCCTGTCTCCCTGCACAGTCTACACTTTTACTCTTACTCTTACGTTTTCCTTATTTATGGTGTGAATATTTTATTTTATATTTTTTTGTATTAGTATATTATTTTATTTTTGCCTTACTTTATCTTACCCTTAACTTTTTAAAAAAGTAACTGTTTTACTTATTGGTTTTCCTAATACTCCGTTTGCTGACCTGTTGCTGTAACAATGTGAAATTTCCCACTTGTGGGACAATAAAGGATTATATTATCAAAGTCCTTCACTAACATTGACTGGGTTACAGAATGTCAAAGTCAATATGAATTAATTATATCAGCAGTTTGCATTAATGTTAATATTCATAGTCACAGGCTGAACTCTTGCATTATCATTGACACTAAAACGGCATAATCCACATTACTAATAACTTTCTTTAAGTGCAGCACACATTTTTTTTAAATTTTTCTTCAGATATGCAGGTATGTTTTACTTTTATCCTTTTTAAATGTTCACTAAAGAAAAAAAGAGAAATGGGCATAAGGGTCAAGCATGTTAAGTGTTAAATTTTTGACATATGAAGAAATACCCAGGAGACCTTTTGTTAAGCTTAACCTTTTTAAAAATCCTAAACTGTCTATCATAGTGAGAACTGTGATAAAACACACAAATCATATACACACCAAAGGCTATGTTAAAGTTTAATATTAGTATTACACTGTACTTGTTTTTGAAGAATCATTTGGGGGCTATATTCTGTACAACAGAAAGACCAAAACACTTAAAACTTAATTTGACCTTAATTGGAAATTTTCATAGTAAAAAACACTAAAATATGACAAAGTACAAAGATTAGCCACTTTTATTCAAGCTCCCCTGTGCTTCCTCTGCTGTAAAGATCATACTCTTTGAAGCGAACGTATTCTTTCAGACTGTTTGGTAGTGGCAAGTAACTGATAAAAACTGGAGCTCTTAGACGCAAGCGGCCGAGACTCTCCCGGATCGCAAGCCGACACAAATGCTTCAGACTTCGACTGTTTTCTGGAGAAACAGAGTCATTTGACAAAGAGAAGTTGCTTTTAATATGGTCAATATCAAGTAAAGTAAAGATTATAGGATCCAGAATTAGTTGTTGCTGATCACTCACCTTGAATCCTGCAAATCTCTGGCCACTGCTTCTGTTCTACCAGGATGCTCTTCAGTTTTGAGCAGAAAGTGACATGGTCGACGTAATCCAGCATGATTCTAACCACTTGGCCTGCAATGTGTTTAAGCCAGGACACTGTGATCACCTCACAAAACTGCAGAGAGAAATGTGCCATTACTGTGCTGTACAGTGAGTGAAGTGTGAACACACACAGTGCAACACAACCTCTTCGTTTATCCCATCACATCAACTATCAACAGCACCAGGGGGAGCAGTGTAATATGGATGGTACCTTGCTCAAGGATACCTCAGTGCCCAGACTGGGACATAAACCTGCAACCTTCTGACTCCAGTGCTCACTAGGGCACCACTGCCCATCTGCCCGTCTGTTCCAGGAACAGATGATCATACATTCAAATCCATAAAATAATAAAACGGTCTAGTAACAGCAGCTGAGTTTATGGGAGGAACTTGAAAAATCGAGGAATGTGCTGCAACTTCTCTGAGTACGTAAAACTAGCCTTACAGCTTGGGTAGAGTAAAAGTCCAAATTTCCTCCCAGTAGTGAGAGCTTTATTGTACTGATAGTACAGCCTGCATATGCTTAGGAATATGTGCTGGACAATTGTAAACATAGCTTGTAAATTATGTATGAAGTGTAATTTCCCTTTAAACATTTCCATTCTCTGTATCTCTTACATGTAAACTGACTGTTTTGTACTTTGTCTTTACAGGTTATATACAAACTATTTAGTCTCATATTGTAAATTAAAATGCTGGCATGAATGGGTGGTGCTGAATTGCTATATGCTTAATAATAATACTAATACTAATACTAATACTACTAATAATATAATATTATATTATATTATATTATATTATATTATATTATA
>JBBIGC010000131.1:20528953-20543111 GCA_037576955.1 Lepidarchus adonis
ATTTTTCATTTACCTTGTAAAGCACATTGAATGACCTTGTGTATGATAATGTGCTATATAAATAAACTTGCCTTGCCAAACTTGCCTATTGATACAGAAGACCAGAAAAAGCAATTGACATTGCTAAGCATTGAAATAAATTTTAGCTTTGTGACATATCTACACAATATGACATCATAAGCCATTGTGACACCATCAGCAATTGTGATGCCATCAACTATTGTGACTTCAGTGAGCAATTTGACATCAACCATTACAAATGTATTTATAAAGGAGATCTTCATCCATTGTGACATAACTTACCATTTATCAACCAACCACAGTGACCTCACTGACCATCATAAACCACTATGACATCATTAACTATTGTGACATCATATACCAGTATGATGTCTCAAGCCATTGTATCATCAATTATGACATCAAACTTTGTGACGGAACACTGTGACATCATCAGTCATTGTAACATTACCAACAATTTTTTCATTGACCATTGTGACATCACTTACCACTGACACATCACTAACTATTGTAACATAATTACCCTTGTGATGTGTGAAAGAACCTCCTCTCGCACCAAAGACATGGATTGCCAGTAAAAATGCATTGTGCCCGGTTCCACCATCAACCGTTCAGATACACTCTGAGGAAAGGACACTGAAGAGAGACACCAGCTTTTATATCCTGGAAAAAGCACATGACTTTTATGACTCATGCAGTAGCATGAGATTAGCCAAAGCAGCAGCTTTGAGTGACATTAGCAAACAGCTAACAGGGACATGGGTAAGGGCTTTCTAGCCTAAACAATCTATTTGTTAACTTCTCAAGGCCAGAGGCAAGTCTGGCATTTGTTGTTGGGATGTAACAGCCTTCACAGCCTTCAACAGCCATGACTTCATTTTGCTGACGCATGCGTGACGTGCCGTCACTAGTCAAAACAGAGGTGTTTTTCTCTATAAGAGCCCGAGCCAGTTGGGACTCTCACCCAACGCTGCGGGCTCTTCGGGGAAGGCTTCTGTCCATCATGATTGTTCAAGCTTAAATGTAACTGCTGAAGAAACTGTGAGTAAAGATTATTTTATTTTTAATATCAAAATGCTCTTCTGACTCATTCTTTGTGTTGAAAATCATTATTTAGATAGATTAGTTATGTCAAGACCTCTTGCAAGTTAAAAGTCCTTCACGCTGCGAGGAAAATGGTTGTTATTTACCTTCAGCCTGAGGAGGCGGCCTTCCGATCTAGTTCAGAATGCTTCAGAGCAGAAACTGTATAGGAATTTATGGATTATAATAGATACAGTCCTAAAAACCTTAACAATATACTACACGCAAGATACTGTGTGAGTATACTGTCGATAGCGTGCTTCAATATCTGACACCACCATCCATTTTGTCTCCCTAAAACACACAGCAAATGCACTTGCTTTCACTTCTGTGATTAAATTAACACCTTCGCAATTACTCTATACTACTGTATTTCCCCAACAATAGGCCACCCCATTGTATAAGCTGCAGAAAAAGCACATTTATGTTTAAAAACTCTAAGATGAGCGGCCCATTTTAATAGCTGCAGTGTTACCAAATTTACCAATCTAAAGTAAAAGCATCTAATTTGGCCCCTGGAGGCCTTTACAGCTCTATCCCATTATATATCTATTTAGCAGAGCATGAACAATTAAACTGATACAATTTTGAACTTACTGAGATCATGCCTCAACTCAAGAAAAAGGTGATGTGCCAAAATCTTACCCCTCTACCAATTCCTACCCTCTTCTCATGCACACGCATCTCTGAGCTTTCACTTTGTACCTCAGTAGAATTAACTTAATTTAACCAAAGTTATATTAGTGTAACCTGAGTAATTGTTCATTTCTGCCAAAGCAGCTTTAATTAAACATATTGTTGAGTTCAGTGCTAAATCAACACACGTGTGTACATTAACAGTAATAATAAAAGAGAAAAAACATTTTTGTGCAAATACCTCTTAAGTGTAATGTGAGTTGTACATGACACATTTATGAAATATAATATATGCAAGAAAATCTGCATGTGCCAAGAGAATGTATTATGTTGTATGCAACACTAGGGGGAGGATTTCGACACAACACCCCCCAGCACCAGGTAAGTGACAGAAAATGGTCCTTGATTGATCTTTACTTTGCGTTGCTTTTTGAACTGGTCATCGCTTCAGTTAACAGTACATTTCAATTCAACTAATCATTTGGGCATGTCGTCTTTTTGTGCACTGAATTATGCTTTTAGCTAATGTGCTTTCATGTTTTTAGATAAGCAAGTCGCACCCAATATGCAGGTTTGTAAAACTCATGCATAGGCCACGGCTTATCGTTGGGTAAATACGGTAATCTCTATAATGTCCAATGTTTGCTTATTTTAGGTGAGGTTAAAGTTAGCTTTACATTTGAATTCAGTTTCACCTTCAATTGTGAAGTTGTGAGTCTGGTGTCCTGCACAGCACCATAACTGCGGCTCAATCGCACCGCGCCATAACCGTGACACTTTAGTGTCCATACCTAAATATGCACGATTCTTTCAGGCAGCAGATATATTAGCCATTAGTTGTGTGGTGTGTGTGTTGGAGTGGGCGTTTTCTACAGCTGCAATGTAAGGGACATTTTGTGTTTAAATTGATTTAGTTCAAACCTCTGTTTACACTACCATTGCTGTGAACAGCATACTGTGGAATTATTTGTTTATCTTCTATTTTGAGAGAAATGTTTTTAAGTGGCCGTCATTGGCCATCGTAAGTGTTTCCATAAATCATCATCATTGTAATCATCATTATTTATTCAAAAATTAAACCAAGTATCGGATGCTGGTTTGGGCAGGGAGTCAAAGCAGTGCTATTTACATCAGAACTGAAAACGAAGTACTGAGATGTTTTAAAGAAAAATGACGCAGAACTGTGCCATGATTCTTGGCTCTTGGAAAACAAAAAGCGCTTGTAATCCTTTATCACTCCTCTCTCGCCTCTCTCTATATATTTCAGTAGAGGACAGGCAGAAAGTCAGTGCATACTGGATTCCCATTGCACAGATAAGAAGTGGGGAGACTATGATATGAACATAGTGTTAGCATACCATTAGAACTGTGCATGTGAGATGATAATAAGAGAAACAAAAAGCCTCTGTCCACCAGTGGCTTCACGAGAACTTGGAATATATTGACTTGCATCGTCCATTAATTTAACCAGTATTCAGGTTATACTCATAAAATTGTTAAGTGCCTTGGCCACTACTCTGCTTCCTAAGTCACTCATGGATAGGCAGAAATTTGCAAAACCATACTTTTAACAATTAATCATGTATTTAGCCTTGAATATTTGCTTCCACTCAATATGATAGTTGAGCAAATTCCCAAAGTTCCTCTGAATTTTATATATTAACAGCATTTTCAGTTAGGAACAAAAATTGGTTTTATATGAAGAAAAACAGCTTTTTTTAAACAGTAGTGTAAATGCTTTTTAAAAAATGCAAAAGGGGCGTTTGTTTATGGCCAATGGGGTGAATTACATGTTTACACTTTAACAGTGTTTACATACTGCACCTTATTTTTTATTCAACATGGAAATGTTTCTATGAAATGGGAATTTTGAGCATAACTGCCATTAAAACCTGTCTGCCAAACCTACCACCACGTATTTAATGACCGAGGTGCTCCAGCCCTCGTAATCCAACGTCACATGTGACGTCAGTCAAAGCAGCGCTGCACATCATAGCCATGGTTAATATTAAATTTTTAGTGAACAATTGAATCCTTCTTGGGTTATTTTCAATTCATAAAAGTAGATGTTTTAAAACTAAACAGCATCACCTCGTCCTTCAGCGCGTGCTGCAGGGCTGATGGGAAGTGAGTGGTGTTCACGCGCGAGTAGTAGTTGACAATGGCGCCATAGCGCAGCAGAGTGTTGATGAACTCGTAGTTGCCAAGGCGCAAATCCACCTGCAGGCAGCTGACCGGGTCCTGGTCCATGGCACCAGCCTCCAGAAACAGGCGAGTAGACTGCACGTCGTTGTTGGACACAGCAAAGTACAGCGCCGACCTGCGCTCATCATCATAGTTCGGCCACACGTGCGGGTTTAGCATGAAGTTTGGCTCAAATCCAGCGCCTACACACTGAAAGTGACCACCTGCAGCCGCAGAGTGCAGTGGACTCATACCGCTTTCTTTAATCGCCTCTTTCTGACAATGACAATGATACATGTTGAGTTATATTGAGTGTAAAATATTCCAAATTCACTACAATAGAATGTGTACCATAAAAGGCCTCCAAGGTGAAGATAGATCACTTAATAATAGCAGGGATGGACCTAAGTGCACCACTAATCTCTGAAGACCATTTTTGAAAACATCAGTCCAGGAATGTATACAACCTAAATCCATATGCCCTCCTGTAACAGCTGTGTCACACACCTGCAACTAATGGAGAGTCCTCATCTTCATTTGGACAGTCAGGACTGTCCCAAGTATTTTGTGGTGTCACGCTGTCAGATTTTGATACTCAGGTCTGCTTTAATAAAGTTAATGAACCCCTCAATACTGGTCCTAAAAGCAATTTTTTAATTTTGTCCTTATTGATAATTTGAGGTCGGTTCAATGTATGATTTGGTTATATTTGAACTCTAATCAATGAAGTCTGATTTGGAATATTTTACACTCAATATATGGTATATTATGGTATAATATCTTATAGATATGCTTAATAGTCAAACACTGGTGTTGTTTAAAGCTTATTTGACATATAGACTGGACCAGCTTTGCTTAGTTTAGGCCTGATGCTCTGTAGAGTGGCTTGTACCTGTGATGCAATGTATCATTGTGGTTCCTGTGAGTTGGTATGATGTCCACTGCAAACACAGGTACTAGTAGCAACCATCGTTTATTGTGAGCACTGATCCATGGATATTGTTTGTATAACCGTACTATATTTGGACGAAAATGGAATAAACATGTTTTTTTTAGTTTTACCATGTTTCTTTTTAATTAGAAAATCGCCAAGGGTTGTGGAAAAGAAAATGTATGAGGTATAATGATGTGGAAAGGCTTCATAAAAGCCACTGTCTGGACCCAGTTGACACACATATCTGTGGACTGGCAAAGGGCACTGCATTGGCTTCAATGATCAATAAAAGATTATGATTTCCTGTTGTGTGAAGTCTTCTCATTCTCCACAACATCCTCTGCTCTTACAGTGAAACTAAATGAAACCTTAAATACATTTTTCTAAGACATTTTCTTAGCCCAGTCAGGCTCATTGGGGTCGTGGAGCCTATCCCAGTATTCATAGGTATTTAGTATCTGTGCCTTGACTGTGGAAGACAATGGGAGTACCTAGCAGAAACCCACACAGAAACAGGAAGCACATGCAAACTCCACAAATAAAGGCTAACCCACCCAGGAATCAAACCCAGGACCTTCTTGCTGTGACATGACAGCGCTTCACAGAAAGGAAAATTCATTTTATGTATTTTGGATTGTTGCAGGGGGCTTTAGGTTTCAAACCAGTCAACAGGAAATAGCCATCATGCTATTTCCGTACATACATTTAATATTGAATATTTAAATTAAATTATCATTTTTGGGCTTCAGAAAACAGCATTCACAATGAGAAAGTGTTGTGAAACAATCTGTTTTGCATAAAGAAATATTAATTATTCACACCATTCAGCCTATATGCTGTTATTTCTTTATTACACTCATTTAGAACATCAAGAAGCATAAATTTGCTGCATCAGTATTTCTTTATTATTTATGGGTGTAGAGGATCTGTAAAGTACATATTTTTAGGATGCAAACGTCCTGTATTAATCATCTAGCTGACAGAGCATGGCCACACCTCTCTTGATCCAGTGCTGTGGACGATTGCTGGTGGGCAGCATAATGGAGATGACAAAGTTAGTTGAGTGGCCCGTTGTGGACAGGGTTCCCTTCCTCTCGCTGGTCTTATAGAGGGGGCACACATAGATGTTTTGAGGTTGTTTGACAGCCCGTTTGTCCGCTAGGAGGTAAATGAACAATCATTAGGGAAATAGTAGTAAATTTTGAACATGCTGGGGTATTTTTTTTAGTGTTTACTCAAGTTTACTCACTTGGCTTTATCCAAATGATGGGGACTGAGTCAAAGAGAACTTTGGAGTACTGTTCAGCTAAGACACCACTGCATGAAAATAAAAATCTCACTTTCAAATATACACAGAATTACTGAAAATAAGAATCAGTTCAGAATTGAGAATAACAGTTGTAAAAAATTCATGGTTCATATAAACAAACCTTTTTTTATCCCATCGTGCTCCATCCAGAAAAAGGCCATGAACATAAACACCATCCTCAGGGGAAGTGGACGAGGTGTCAAAAGGCAGCACCTATGTAGTGCAATTACAATTTATCATTAGCATCAGTTTATCAGGTTTTACAGAATTTAGAAATTAATGAATCAAAAAAATTGATCAAAGTCCCACTCTAAAAATGGTATATTTCAAAAGTAGACTGAGGGCTCAATAAATGTATGTCTATGTATATGACCAATGCATGTTATTTTTAATATTGTTTAGTATAAAATACTCATGGGTTTATGAGATTTGCAAATCATTGCATTCTGTTGTTACATACTACACAGCGTCCCAACTTTATTGGAAAAGGGCACACACACACACACACACACACAGGCTGCCTTAATAGGTACACTTGATGGTTAACACAAATAGCTAAACAGCCAATCACACGGCAACAACTCAATGAATTTAGTCATCTAGATGCCGTGAAGTTCAAACCGAGCATCAGAATGGGGTAAAATGGGAACTAAAATGACTTTGAACGTAGCATGGCTGTTGGTGACAAAGGGCTTGTATGAGTATTTCAAAAACTGCTAAAGTATTGGGATTTTCACGCACAACCATTTACGAAGAAAAAGAGAAAATATCCAACGTGCAGACGAAAATGCTTTGTTGATGTCAGAGGAGAATAAGAAGACTGTCTCAAAAGGATAGAATGGCAAACACAGCTCAACTAACCACTTCTTACAACCTAGGTCTGCAGAATACCATCTCTGAACACATATCACGTTGAACCTTGAAGCAGACGGTCTACAGCAGCAGAAGACCACACCAGGTGCCACTCCTTCTGACGGTTACTTCCAGCAGGATAATGTACTGTGTCACAATGCTCACATTATCTCAAACTTTTTTTGAACATGACAATGAGTTCACCATGGCCTCCACAGTGACCAGATCTCAATCCAACAGAGAACCTTTAGGATGTCTAGGAATGGGAGATCATCATGGATGTGCATCCAAAAAATCTGCAGCAAATTTGGTATTATCATGTAAATATAGACCAAAATCTTTGAGGAATGTTTCCAATATCTTATTAAATCTATGCCATTAATAATTAAGACAGTTCTAAAAGCAAGTACAGTATAAATAAAGTGGCTGGTGACAGTAGATCTCAACTGAATAGAGCACTTTTATACATGCTTGTGTGCTTTTGTCAGTTGTCATAAAACCTCAATTTTGATGTCAAGTTAATGTAACACTTATGTCTAGTGATGCAGATCTTTGGTTAAATTAGATTTCTGGGGCGTAATGACATAGCAAGATATGACAACTGACTTTGTAGCTCTTTTTCTTTTTTGATATGTCAGGGGACACAATGCTGATGGTGTGACACTGCAACTGGTAAAACCAAACAAATGTGAGAACTTTAAAAAGATGTAAAGCTGCTGTGTATAAATATTGGGGATGCTTTTTCAGCTCTTTCTGTCATGATCATCAAGCACTGTAAAATTATACCCAAGGAGGAATCTTGTGGAGGTCCACAATTCTCTTCCTGATATCTTGGCTTAATTCTTTTGATTTTCCCATTTTGTCACAAAAGGAAGCAAATGTGTTTGAGGTGTGCTTTAAATACATCCACAGGTGCCTCCAATTAACTTGTGGTGTCAGTTAACCAATCAGGAGCTTCCAAAGCCATGACATCATCATCTGGGCTTTCCCAAATAGGGTAAAGTTGAAATGTCATAATGTATGGAAACTTCTGACTTTGAAGAAAGTAGTGACACAATCTCTCACACATTATTCTGATATTTAGAAATCTAATATAAATGATTTTGAGAATCTCAACTGACCTAAAACAGAAAAGGTTTTGTCTGATTTAATATCAGACAGTGAGAAAAAAAGTTATTTTTATACAGTGTATGTAAACTTCTGGTTTCAACTGTATGTGCTTTTATGTCCGTTGTTATAACAGATTTCTATAGGTGTCATGTACTTTACAAAAAGTGACTTATAGTAAAGTGTTTTTACCCCTCTGCTCCCCAGTATATAAATGTGAGTGTACATTTCTGTACATGTAGTGGTTACCTCATAATCAAAACCAAGGAGGTCAATAGGAATGGAGTACTTCCTGGCATAATTCTGCATGGCTCCTGTCAGGAAAGCTTGAGTAAAGAAGAACCCAGATATCCAGAACACATGGGGCTTTGTGGTGTCATACCAATCCTGACAGAAGGCAAAAAGCATAGACAAGAGCATTAAAAACACAGAAGGGGACAACTAAGCATTTACAGCATTTTAGCATATATATATATATATATATATATATATATATATGCTTTATACAATTTATAAAATGATGAACATTAGTTGCAAATTACACAGGCCCTGTACACTGAATTAAAAATACTGATAATTTACTGATATAAATCTATAAATCTAATATCTATAAATCTATATATAATCTAAATCTTTTATATAAATATAAAACTGAAAAAATAAATATAAATATTATAGGATTTGGATTCTAACCTGCAGAAATTTTAGCCTAGCCAGAAAGTCTATGATGTAGCTGCCCAAGGGCTTGAGGCTGGGGTAAGAGCGCTTGGCCCACTTCTCTGGCACTTTTCCCACTAGCAGGCTACCTGCTATAGCCTCCAATTCTGCATCCATCACCACCAACCCCTTAATAGCTTTCAGCAGGTTCTGCAGACTCACACGGATGGTGTTGCACAGACTGAGGATAGAAAACAATGTATAACATAATATACAGTACCTAGTACATACCATACAAAATATAAAATATGAACATACAGTTCATGAAGTATCTGGCTATTCAAAAGTATTTTATCAGATGAGAAGCTTTCCTTTAACATTTGATCTGTGATATTAATAAAATTAATATACAATAGCACAAACCATTCAGGTGTTAAAGCCAGCTTTGGGGCATATTATTTTCAATATGTGCGTTTAACAACAGTCATTATTATGGACAAATCATTAAGTAAAACATGCCAAGGAAGACACTTGAAAATGTAAAGCTGAGAACACTTTGACATACATTGTATATCATTTCAATGATTAGGTTTTTGTTTTTTTATGCACTGAAATTGATCTTTGGACTCACGTATTAAATCGTTCCATCTCTTGTACAAGAACTGTATTCATGCTTTCTTCATATCGCACTGGGAACTTCTGAAGGGCAGACTCGATGTTAAAGTTCCCTGGAAGCTGGAATGCACATTAATACATTTTACTGATACAATCACACCACTGAAAAAAGCATAAATATAAACAGATACTATATAATGCTATAATTATACAGCAGTGTTTCCTCTACTGCTAAATAGGCAAGTCGGCCTGTCGAGTCAAACTTTGATGGTGCTTGGCTTGGATGACAAACGAATATAACCATGTCCATAATTCTAATGGCATTTACACATAGATATGTAACATTCAGTACAATTCTAAAACACACTAAAAACAACTACAACAACAGCCAAAACAACTAAATTCTAGTGCACAATACGACTAGAAATGTGTGATACAGCTGTGGTGCTGAAGGAGAAGCCTCTAGCTGTAGTATTTTAGTGACTAGTCACTCTTGCATATTGACTCCACATGTTGTAACAAAAAACTTAGAGGATAGTTAAATGTATTGATAAAACCAATAAAAGCTCTCCCTTCTGGATGTTTGCAGATACAAGTGATCAGCCACATATATCAGGGGTGAACTCTGAATCTGATCTACCACCCTTGAAAGTTTGGATCCAACACATCTGGCTCTTGCCTTTAGATACCCACAGCACATTTAATACCTGATTTAGGTGTGTTAGGTCAGAGATAGAAAGAAATTCTGCAAGGCAGTGAATGTCATTGACAAGAGTTGGGGACACCTGCCCTATAGAATTCGTTAAAACTTCAAGAACTTCTAAAGGTAAATGGTTAGAAACGTATTAAATCATTCATATATAGTATATTCACTACACCTTTAAACTAATTAGGTGACGATACAACTTTGCAAATGTTTGATGACAACATATATGCATGAAAGTTGCCTCTAAGGATCTATCTGAAAAATCTAGGGAAAACACAATGCACTCTATACATATTTATAAATATTGAAAAAAATTTAAATTAAAAACATATTTAACTAAATATACATAGTAGGACATACTTTAGATGAGATGTCAGTGGCAATATCCAGCAGCGTGTTATCTCCTTCAGAACTGACTCCTCCTTTTGAGCCTCTGCCTTGTGTAAGGAGCATGGAGTCAAACAGGAGTTTGGTCTGCTGCAGATCTTTCGAGATGTCCACATTCTCATGCATCCCAAACACCTCTGGATGCTGGGTAGCAGGCAGATTCTGCATGGCAAGTATATAACATTTTCATAACTTTTATACAGTGGTGTGAGAAAGTGTTTGCCCCCTTCCTGATTTCTTATTTTTTCCACGTTTGTCACACTGAAATGTTTCAGATCATCAAACAAATTAAAATCACAGACAACACACACAAGTAAACACAAAATGCATTTTTAAGTGAAGGATTTTATTATTAAGGGAGAAAAACTCCAAACCTACATGGCCCTAAATTTTTTTCTCCCTTAATAATAATATCCTTCACTTAAAACCTGGATTTTGTGTTTACTTGTGTTGTCTGTGACTAATATTTACTTTTGTTTGATGATTTGAAACATTTAAGTGTGACAAACATGGAAAAAAGTATGAAATAAGAAAATAAAAATAAATCGGGAAAATAAAAAATCAGGAAGTGGAAAAACACCTTTTCACACCATGATATATTATATATATATATGTGTGTATGTGTGTATGTGTGTGTGTATGTGTTATATATGATTTATAATATAATTATATGTGATAGCAGTCAAAAATCCTTCCTCAGTCTTAAATTCTTACAATTTAATCTAAAGGTTTTTGTTTAAATGCAAATAAAGTCCTTTAGAAGTCCTTACTGCAAGAACTGGTGGTGTATATATCTGTTTAGCATGCATCAATATCATTATCTTTTAGACTGAACAGTCTTACCCTAATAAAGTCTACATAGTCATCATAAATGGATTTCGGGGGTGTGTAGTATTTTCCACTGGGGGAGAAGGTGTAACGAGGATTCTCAATGATGTCTTTATTGTAAAAGTCAGCCAAGATTGTCAAGAGAAGGCGCCGGTCCCAGTCATCTGTCACCCGACCACCGTAGTTGCATTCTCCTGTCAGATAAGTGATGGCCTCAAATGGAATCTCTTCATAACCATTCACAAAAAGCTGTAAAAGTGGAAAAAATAAAAATGCTATGAAGAAATGTGTTTAGGAAGTTGCAAAAAATGAAATGAAAATACTCTCATCAGCAGGTTTACAACTGATCAAATTTGAGTTTCAACTCAACAATGCCATGTCACAAAATTATATTAAAAAAATCACTGCAGCTACTAATTATTTAGTTTCTGTTTGTCACTGTCAAAAAAAGTGCTACCTCAAAAATAGTAATTTAAAGGAAAAGAAAACGCACTTTTAATTAAAACATTTAAATTTACTAAGATTTTGAACAGGATTTTCAACTTAGTGACAGAAAAAACATGAGCTTTTGCCACGCAAGAAAATTCACCTGCAATTGCCTGATACTAATGCGCAGATCTGATTCATTAAATCCATATGGAATATTCCAACCCAGTGGTCCAAACTTCTTTCTTTCTTGGACAAGGGCATGGAAGAAACAAACCCCATAAAGAAGTTTTTCCCAAACCTATAAATACAGCACCAGATTATCACAACTGGAACACACTGCTGAAATAAGATATCTGTAGTTGAGAGGAAAACCATAATCTACTGACCAGTTCTTTGGTTGGGCATGCAGAGAAGAACTCAGGATCAGAGACCGGGTCAGACAGGTAAGACTGCAGTAGGTTCAGCCTGAGGCCTGTAGGTGGCTCATTTGTCATCTTGACCCCATTCTGAAGAATGGTCACTGGGAACTGACATTGTTAACAGATTTGATTAAAAATTATCAACACATTTTTATATAATGCAAAATGACAAAATAACAAATGATTAGGCACAGCAAATCAAATAAAAACATTTCTTATTTTCAGTTTATACAGTTACCATGGGGGAGGGGTAGCTGGTAAGCCAGAGGCGAAAGTCTGGGTGGCATGTATCTGAGCTGAAATCCTCACAGATCTTCTCTAGTGTGGACATCCAAGAAACAGCAAGGTGACAGTTCTGCAGGCACACCCATGTGCCCTCCTTCATGGCTGAATTGATCATCTTCACAGCTATAGGGCCCTGGCCCTGACCCAGAGAAATTGACTTGAACTTGGAACTACCCATGTTCTTGTCGTTGGCAAACTTCAGCAAACCTGTGTGGAACATTTCATTGTATGGCAAATAAGAGTGGATCTGTTAGGAGCACAACTGAAAAAAAGTGCTTAGAAGGCTATACTTACTGGCCATAGGGTCTGCCCCAGGAGACAGCACAAATACCAGAGGGACTGTGGAGTTGGAGTCATTATAGCTTTTACTCAGATCAAATGGAGGTGATTCTACAAACTTTTTGCCCAGAATCTCAGTAACATAAGTAGAAATGGCTGTTTCAATCTTTGAAGCAAGAGAGAAAATGTCAGATGCTACTAATAGTGATTAAAATATGAGTAAATATCATGTAAAAATAAATGACATCTCACTTTGTCTGGGCGAAGGCAGCGGTAAATAATCATTTTCTGAAAGTTGTTGAGTTTGTCACACCATGGTTTTGGCAGAGGAGTGTTACACGGTTCCTTACTCTCATAAATAGGCAGGAAACTCTCTGGGTTCTTGATAAAGCATTCCCTATATTTATCCAGAAAAATAATATATAAATCTGACACAGCAGGCTAGATATCTCCAGGAACAACTTATTTTATGAAGGGAACTAAGTGGAGCATTAAATATATTTTAAAGCAAATCAGACTGCAAAGAGATGCATACTTAAGCCCCTGCAGGCCAGGCAGGTCACTTGCTCGACAGATCTCATCCCAGTTCTTGTCTTGCAGCCAGGTGGGGTCAGGATTGGGGACGACATTCTGCAGTCCCACACCACCCGTGAGCAGAAAAATGAACTCCGAGTACTCAATCTCCTTCTTAGCACTGAGGGAAAGTGAGACATCAGGATTCATGAAAGAGAAGTGTTGCTGTAATATTTTGATATGAAGTGAATTCTAGCATGTTCACATTAAAAAGATATTAATAAATGATAACAGTTTGTTAGTAATAGTGCAATTACACATTACTTACAGTTGTAATTTAGCACAGAGAAGAAAGGAGAAGAGAAGTTTGTCCTTTTCAAAGAGAGAGCGACAGACATTGCAGTACAGGTTGTAGTTGAAGTGGACAGTCAGGTATCTTAATCTCTTCTCGATGTTCTTTGACTTGTTGCTGAAATATACAACACAATGTATCGAATTATCATTAAAAAATTTTACTTTCTTTTTAAATACGTTTTTTTTAAACAAACTTGATTTGGTCTGTCAACCATTATTACATGTTTGCAAGTATGTGGGAAATGAAAGACAAATTAAAGAAAAAATATATAATGCTCTGTAGCCTGCATAAAATACTAAACAGACCCAGTTTACCTTGATTTTGGATCAAGATAGCAAGAGGAAAAATGAACTGGAAAGAAGATTTGTTATTATAGTACGCATACGGTATAAGCTACAGTCACAAGACTTCTCCACTGTACAAAATCGCTGGACCCACTCCAGTTCGCCTACCAGCCTGGCATTGGAGTGGACGACGCCATCATCCACCTTGTTCACCGCTCCCTCTCGCATCTGGAGACCGCTGGGAGCACTGTGAGAATCATGTTCTTTGATTTCTC
>JBBIGC010000131.1:20553091-20566041 GCA_037576955.1 Lepidarchus adonis
TGTGCATGACTGGTGCCTGTGACAAAGAGACATTAGAATGATATATAATCAAGATAACATAATGAAATGTTATTCTCTGGACTCCACCTTAACCTATAAAACACACTTACAGGAATGTTGTCCTTGTCATAGTTTATCAGGTCCTTAAGAAAATTCAAATCTCCAAGCAGTTTCTTGCTTGGTCCCCAATAGTCGAGTATCTGTAGGTATAGTATGAAGTAGAAACTGAATATGAATATAGAGGCAGAATATGAAGCAGAATAGCCTTATCAGTCTAAGAGTTTGAATTGATTATTCACCTTCTTTCCTGTTCCTGCAGGGTCCACGATTTTCTCAGGCTTGATGTCCTTCATCACACACACTGCTTCCATCACCAGTTTAACTCCAGATGGAGGGTTTTTCATAGACTTTACAATTGTAATGTCAGAAGGCTGAGAAAAAGAACAGTTTTCTCAATAACAACAACTTAGTGTCCTAAAGGTTTGAGTAAAATAATGTGTCTTATTGCACTTTGAGGCTCAGGATGACCTCTGTGATTCTGATTCTAACCTGCAGTGTGTCAAGAGCAGAATTAGCAGCCTCCAAAGCAGGTATGGCCTCAGCAAGCTCACTTTCACACTCGGTTTTCAGAGCCTGTGCTTCATTTGCTTTCTGAGTGGCTGCCTCCTCATCCACACGAACTACTTTACTCTTAGCCTCAACCTCTACTGACTCCACCTCTATCACCTGCAATACAACAATATTTAGGCATCTGGAGTTTTTAATACCCCAGCTAAAGCGGGAGTATTAATGTCTCACCTGCATCATTTTGGCGTTGTCAGTCTTGGCTTTCTCCAACTTGGGCTGCAGGTCCATAAGCTCCTTCTTCATTTCACTCACCTAGACAAAGAAAAATAGTGATTCATGGTCATATAACAAAATAATAGGATGTAGGCTTTACTGTGTAACCAAACTTTTTGAAACACACACACGCACGCACGCACGCACGCACGCACACACGCACACACACACACACAGTGAGAAGATTTGTAAAGGACATAATAAAGGACAGATCCATAGATAAAACTGACCTGAGATTCAGCAAAAGCCAGTTTGTCCAAACCATTAGTATACCTCTTCTTATCCTTCATTATTGTATCTTGTTTCTGAGAAAGGAGCTGTCTAAAAGCAGCGATGAGCTCCAAATAGGAAGTAGGTGTCACATAGATGTGGCGACCAAGTTCAGACAGAAACCTGGAAAAAGTCATAATTTAATTAATAGCAATGTGTTCATGACTTGCACCAGACATACAGTATTTTCATATTAAAAGTGTATTATTCTGATATTATATGGTGGATTTAATACTATAATAAAAATATGTAATACTTCTTGGACAGGTGAACTGCAGAGGTGTGGAAAGTCTTGCAGAGCAGAACAACTTCTTGCCGCTCATGATTGCTCATCTCCAGCGTCTCTAAAAACTTGTTGGCTACTCGCTCCAGAGCTTCTTCTGGCCATGGCTGAGAAGAACAACAGATATATACCTCTATAAGACCACACTTTGTTACTGCAAGATTGAATATTAGTATCAATTCTGGTGCACAGATTCTTATTATGACCAGTTATGATGCCTATAGTAATAAGTGAAAATGATTTTTCCAATCTTACTTGGAACCAGTTGATGGTGCAGCAGTTGATCAGAGAAGGGAACTGTCTGAGACGGTTTCTAAAAGCATCTCCAATAGGACTGAAAGCTACCACAACATGCAGGTTTTCCCTACAGCGGTTCACAAAGTAGGCAAACAGAGCCAATGGGCTGAACTCCAAACCCTTATTCTCAGCCTGGGCTATGGGCAACACTTCCTGATGGAGGCACACAAGTTACACACTTACTTAACTTACTTAATGTGTCAGTAATTCAAAGGGGTACAGGCTTTTAGCACAGGTTTGCTATGATGACTATTTAAACAGTATATTACTAACTAATTACATAACCTCAAATGACAAAAATGTACATCCATTACTAGATCCCATTGCATACTAATATTAATATTAAATATTATAACATACACAGTACCTCTATGATTTGTTGCCTCTCATCCACAGCAAATATGTTTGGAACCTCTCCTGTGTTTAAAACACTGTCTACATCTTCTAAAAAGCCTTCTTCTTTAATTTGAGCATCTGTCAGCAGGAACACTGTCTTCTGGCCCTTCACACCTGCTTTCTTCAATAGAAACTAAAAAACAGTCCTTATTTAAATGAGCCACCATGCATGAACATTTACTTCAGCTGTTTTAAAGTGATGAGTCCACCAAAAACACTTTCTAATTTTCAGTCAATCCTCAGTCATACATAATAAGTAAAGAATGTTAGTCCGTTTTTTAATTACAGCTTTAAACTATCTACAAAAACTGACCAAATCCAGACTTTATAATGGCAACTACTACTGTATGTAGCAATTTAACACATTTTTATTTTAAACTCAAAATTATATTTATGTTACGTCCATTAGATTTTTGTCTAAAACTTTGCTTTGAGTGAAACCATCCTGCTTGAAGAAAATCACACATTACCTTGAGGTCCTCTCTCCATTCATTCATGCCATAGTTTTTGGAGATCTCAGGCTGGAAAAGAGTCATGTCAGCCATAAAGGTGGCCAGTCTGGTAATGGACTGACGGCCGCTTCCTCCAACCCCAACTAGCAGAGCATTTCCCCCTGGCTGCTTCAACACACGGCTGATCCTGGACAGGTGCTCCAGGACATAGCTGCCACAGATATTAAAGCTCTTTAAAGGCTACATTACTAGTGCTGAAGTTTACATGAAATAGCACTTACCGGAAAATGACCAGGTTCATTTGGTTCTTATGTGTTTGGTTGTACTCCAACAAATAGGACTCCACCACCTGACTAAAGCTTTCCATGCTGGGAACTTCTGCATATAACCTATCACTGGCTTCAATATCAGGGATCATGTAGTCTCCGAACAACAAGCTCCTCATGTCTTCTTCACAGAGCTGGTGGAAATAGAAAATGTTAAAATATGGTATTAATTTAAAAGTTGTCAGACATTGTGAACAGCTATTGAAGAGGCATAACTGGTCCTATTCATGATTTATTTTTATTAGGATTTTTAGTACTTACAGGTTTTTCCCCAGTTTTTAAATGTGCAAAGACAGTGTCAAAACTCTCCCTGAAATGCTCCTTTACAATGCCATTCATGAGTTTGTAGAGCCATGCTTGGTCCTGCTCATCCACCAAGCGATCGTAGAAGACACGGAACACTTCGTGAACAAACAGGCGGATCAGGGTGCGCTTGTTCTCCAGAGATTCCTTTTTCACCAGCAGGCAGCCCTGAATCACTCGGGAAACATCTCGCAGATTGAATGTGTAGTGAGACTTAGCTGGGGTGGGAAGTAGGATTTCCATAGCTTTTTTATAAACCTAAATACACCATAGAAAAAAACATTATTGTATTTGAGCCTTCATTGACATACAGTATGTATATATAAAGTACTATTATACTAGGCTTGCAAAACATACAGAACATCCAGCAAGTATGCTGCCTTACCTCAAGGGTAGCAGCGACTATCTGGTTGCCAGTGGTAAAGCAGTCAGGTGGGAAGCCATTGTTACGAAAGTAAAAGGCTACCACGTTAGAGAAGATGCGAGACATGGTGTCATCACTAAATGCATTTATACTACATATGTTAAAGTGGCGTAGGAAGCGAGGGGTTACTGCATTCCTCCCACCACCAGGAGGCCCCATGGCTGAGATAAGCTGCAGATCAACCAGAGTGATTTTAGAGGTGTCCTTTAGATCATACCTGGAAAACATAGTAAAAGAAGTACAAGAAGATTAATAGCATGAATAGCTTGTACAGATATATACTAATTAAAATATGTTTCTTAACCAAAGCATACCAGTTGCCATGGTCAACATACTGACGGAGCAGCTCAATGGGTGGCTGGGCTCCAAACACTTCCATTGCTGGCATGTTCATATCATCCACAAAAATTATGCTTCGTTTTCCCATGGGAGGTCCAAACACACCCTTTCTTCGCTTATCTAGCCTGGACATAATTATGTTCTACATAAAAAACAATGAGATAAAGCATGATTACTCTGTATATTCACATCAATCAACATGAATGACATGTAACAAAAGATTCTAAGGCAACTGTAAGGAGAGTTATCCCATTAATTACCTGACTCTGGTTGGCGCTAGTACGTGCTGAGAAGTTTATAAAAAATGGAAGGTAACGGTCCTTGTCTAGGCTGTTCATAAGTTTCTCCTTCACATAAACAGACTTCCCTGTTCCAGTGGGACCAACAAACAGCAGTGGCCTAAATGGTGAAAAGCACATGATCAAGGAAGTGTAACATTTTGAATCTTCTAACTAATAAGCTTAATTAAATGTCCAAATGTCCAAATGTCACCAGATTAAATGTCCAATTAAACACCTTTTAAATTAGGAATTGATCAGACAGTTTGTCCTTTAACATTTTTCCCCACAGAAAAGGGGTAGTAATAAGCCTGGGAATGTAAGGGTTATTTAATAATAATGTTAAACACAAATGTATCAAACTAGATTATAAATGCTACTTATGTGAATCATTAAAAAATTGGAAATTGTAACACTGTAATATGCAATTATCATCAATTATGATGATCATTGTTCTCCTTAAAGGTCTATGACCACCCACTTACACTCCAGAGTTAATACAAAGGTCCATCAGGTAGGTGTAGCGCACTGTGTCAATTGTAGGAACAATGATATCCTGCATTTTGGTATTCTTGTCCCAATAAATGTTCTTTATTGATTCATTCCAGTGAATCCAACGGCCTTTCCCTTTGAACTAGAAATTGGAACAGAAAAAAAGTCTTGTTATATTTCAGAGTGACATCTAAAAGCGTGGCTATTAAATAAATTTATTGAGTACCTCATAAGCGTAGTCATAAACAAGATCCTTTTCGTCAAAAGGACATTCCCACTTTGAAACAGTTGCAGGAGTGGGGTGCTCATGTGACTTTCCAGATATGATTTCCTTCAAAAACACATCAAATCTTCCACGACTGTCTCTATCACAGCTCCCACCAACAGACCACACCAAGGAAAACGCAAAGGCTGCCTATATAATACAAGCATATATAAATATAATTAATTGATTTGAAAAATAATGTAAGCTGTGAGTTAAATATTTTTAAATAAAACTCTGCTAGTGGCCTCCAGGAAGGCTTATATTTAGAGTGTAAATTCAGTTAGCAACTTTTAATATTTAATTCAGGGTATAGCTATTAAAAATGGAATATGGTCATTGTTTATTTTTTCAACATATCTAACCAAAAAAAACCTTTAAAATACAGTTTCTACAAATGTGACGCCTGGGACACATGAGACTGGGTGATGTACTTGAACAAACCTATAAGAAAACACAGCATTTGTTTTGATTAGATTAAACACAAATATGAATAGGAGTGTTTTCTTCTTGAGAAGGTCAGTTAACTCTTGGTTCAGAAATAACTTCTTGCAGGCATTTGCATAATTGCCCACTAGTCTCTGAGATCAGCTTGCTGAAAATGTACACCACTCTTCAATGTAAACTTCCTTCAGTTGAGTTCAAGATGTTTGACAGTTTTTTTATTTGGTTACAATATTCAAACTTACAAAATTTCAATGGGGTTCAAAAAACTTGTTTGGAGAGCTAAGATTTTTCCTGACATATCTTCCAGACAAAAGCTAGCTATTACAGTGGAATTTTAAATTGTAAACAAAATTAAAATTAATTGTAAACAATTTATAAACATTTTAAAAATATCACATTTGCAACCTATTTTCCTAAATGTTCTTTAGATTATGGCATGATTATTTTGTATATTCCATGCACGTTAAGACAGTTTAAAACAAAAAAACAAAACAAAACAGTTTTTACCATGATCCATGTGCGTATATTCTTGTTTCCAGGATCTTCAGTTACTGGTTCAGTAAGCAACATTCCAAAGAGTCGTGTTAGAGACACAACAGTATTACTGTTAGTTGTGGAGACAACCTCCTGTGGAAAAGATGGTGATCACAGATGAGGGAGGATTGTAGTCAGTAGTTTGACACTTTCATTCTATCCAAGCCAGCAAAAAAACCATTCACTTTTCATCACAGAAAATAAACATTTTGCACTTTTATATTATTATGTTAATTCATCAATAATGTGAAATAATTGAAAACACTAACATGTCAGAAGAGTGCAGAAAGTTATAGCATTATACCTGCCCTGAGATAATCATACAAATCTGTTTACAGTTTATGCTCTAACCCGTCTCAGAGCATGAGAGAATGCCCCCTCAGGTTGTTCATGTGAATGACGGGAGGGACTTTGCTGCGTTGGCTATTAGCAGTTTAATTTTTTCTTGTCTATTATAATAATTTTCCACACAAAGACTGAATGAAAAGAGCATTTGATAATAAAAAATAAGGTTCTCTTTACTTACAATTTTCCGAAGTTACAGATACAGGTGAATAAAACCCCTTGAATTCAGTCCCACTATGTTCAGTTAAGATGGGCAGAGGTCTCTCCTACTCCACAGGGTTGGTTAAGATGCCTGTCAATATCTCAACATCTCATAGCCTCATCCAGCTGGCTGGGAGTTTTTATAGAAAATGTTTTACATCAATGTAGTGTAATGGGGAAAGCTGCAAGCTGTTTTCAAGCTGTTTCTCGCTTCTTCCGAGTTTCTTTTTCTTTGATTTCTTTACATCAGTCCTCTGGATCAGCTTATAGATTTGGATTATGTACTCAGCGCGTTGGATATGAATAGAAGCAGTGCACATGTGGAATCTAACTTTATTTTTCTGTGTCGCATATTCTGGGTCCTGACTTCACTGACATTCTCTGGTTGTGGCATTACCTACATTTTTTCCCCCGGGATTTCTCAGGTGTCTGCACCTAAGTTGGCATTAAATAAGGAATTGAAATAGGTTGCAGTGGAATTTAATACAAACTGCTCAAAAAAACTCAAACCATGGAGGTCTGGATTTGGAGTCACACTCAAAATTAAAGTAGAAAAACACACCACAGGCTGATCCAACTTTGATGTAATGCCCTTAAAACAAGTCAAATGATATATATGTATGGTAAATATATATATACACACACACAGTGGGACAAAAAAATATTTAGTCAGCAACCAATTCTGCAAGTTCTCCCACTTAAAAAGATGAGAAAGGCCTGTAATTTTCATCATAACTTTACCTCAACTATGAGAGACAAAATGAGAAAAAAAAAAATCCAGAAAATCACATTTCTGATTTTTAAAGAAAAGTGGCAGAACTTGCACAATTGGTAGCTGACTAAATACATATACACAGTATACAGTGCTCTCCATAATTATTGGCCACCTTGGTTAAGATGTGTTAAAAGCCTTAAAATAATTCTTAATTACAAGTGATCCACAATTATTGGCACCCCTAACAATTCCTAGGAAATAAATGTAATTGAAGTATTTCTGTCATTTCTACAGTAGTTTACAAAGTTGATCAGAGTATCTAGGAACATTTAATTAGTAATTCATCACTTCCTGTTTCCCTGGGGTATAAATATGATGTGACACAGAGGCCATTTCTCTTATCCACTCTTCAACATGGGAAAGACAAAGGAACACACCATTCAAATAAGGCAGATGTGTCGACCTTCACAAGTCAGGCAATGGCTACAAGAAAATAGCTACTCGTCTGCACCTGCTCATATCTATGGTCAGAGGATCATTAAGCAGTTTAAAACAACTGGAACAGTGGTAAACAAGCCTGGATGAAGACAGTGTTTTGCCACTACGCTGTGAGGAGAATGGTAAGAGAAATAAAAAGTTCTCCAAAGCTCACTGTTAAAGAATTTCAACAAATGGAGCATCTTGGGGTCACAAAGTCTCCAAAACAACCATCAGGTGTGGTCTACATGCCAACAAGCTGTTTGGGAGGAATGCACAGAAATAACATTTTCTCAATCACAATCATAAACGCAAACGTCTGTAGTTTACTAAGTGGTACTGGGGCTTCAACTGGGACCATGTGCTTTGGTCAGATGAGACCAAGATGGAGCTTTTTGGCAACAAACACTCTAAGTGGGTCTGGCAGAACAGCATGCAGAAAAGCACCTCATGCCCACAGTGAAGTATGGTGGAGGATCAGTGATGCTGTGGGCCTGTTTCTCTTCCAGAGGCCCTGGGAACATTGTTGGGGTGCATGGCATCATGAATTCTTTGAAATACCAGGATATTTTAAATAAAAAAAACTGCCTCTGCCGGAAAGCTGAAGATGGGTCACTGGGTCTTTCAGCAAGATAATGTCCTTAAAAATGTGGCCAAATCTGCACTTAAATGGCAAAAGGGGGTTGTACAATGTATTAACATCAGGAGTGCAAATAATTATGGAACAGGCAATTTTATGAAAAATAATTACATATATAGAATAGTCAGGAATTTTTTCCCCTTGAAATTCACTTGAATTAAAGGTTAATTGTTTCTACAATTTACAAATTTACAAATTACAACTTTATTTTAAGACTTTTAACACATCTTAACCAGGGGTGCCAATAATTATGGAGGGCAATGTGTATGCAGTCCTGATCAAAAGTTTAAGACCACTTGACAAATGGCAAAAAATCATATGGTTGGATGTTAACAAGGTTCCAAGTAGAGCTTCAACATTCTACAAGAATAAATGGGAGTGAGACAAACATTTTTTGAGCAATTTAATGAAAACAACGCTTAAACTGAAACAAAAAAGTTTAGGACCACATCTCCAAAAAAACCCCAAAACAGAAATCAAAGTTCCAAACATGAGCTCAGTAATGAGTAGCTCCACCGTTATGGTTGATCACTTCATGCTTGATGCAGGTGTTTCCATGAGGTGAGTGGGAACATTTCTCCAAGTGGTGAAGATGCTGCACGAAGATCTACTGTCTGGAACTGTTGTCCATTGTTGTAAACTTCCCTTGCCATCCATCCCCAAAGGTTCTCAATTGGATTTAGATCAGGGGAACATGCAGGATGATCCAAAAGAGTGATGTTATTCTCCTGGAAGAAGTCCCTTGTCCTGTGGGCATTGTGTACTGTAGCATTGTCCTGTTGAAAAACCCAGTTGTAACCACACATATAAGGCCTTCAGTCTTGAGGGATGTTCTCTGCAACATCTGGAAATAGCAACGGACGTTTGACACCCCTGCACCTCCATTGTTCCACTAAAGGAAAAAGCACCCAGTCCATTATGGTGCCCCGTCCACTGTGGCACATAGAAAACATCTGCCATGCTTTTCATGCCAGTAACATTGGAAACCATCAGGACCATCAAGGTTAAATTTTTTCTCATCAGAGAATAAAACTTTCTTCCACCTTTCAATGTCCCATGTTTGCTGCTCTCTTTCAAAGTCCGAATGTCCAGTTCTGTGGTGTTTTTGAAGCCCTTCAGTCACAGATGTCGTCTGATGGTTATGGGGCTGCAGTCAGCACCAGTAACGGCCTCAGTTTGGGTCGAGGATCGTCCAGTGTCCTGACGGAGAGCCAACTGGATCCTCCAGCTCAGTGCTCGTGAATTTATTTGGGTTCTTCCACTTGACTTTTTTGTTCCATAACACTTAGGATCATTTAAGAAATTCCAGATGATTGTCTTACTGCGTCCGACCTCAGCAGCGATGGAGCTGAGAGAGACCTGCTCATGCAGTTCAGCAACTCGACCATGTTCACAAAGGGAACGTTTTTCTGCCTTTTCCATCAGAACGTCATTACAGTGTGACTACCTGACACAAAACGGCAATGAATCCACATTTTTGCACTTTTAAAGGCATGTGGCCCTAAAATTTTGATCAGCTGTTTCAGTTTAAGCTTTGTTTTTAATAAATTGTTTTAAAAAATGTTTTGTCTCCCTCCCATTCCTTCTCGTATAATCTTGAAGCTGTAC
Organism: Lepidarchus adonis; assembly: GCA_037576955.1. Lineage (NCBI taxonomy): Eukaryota > Metazoa > Chordata > Actinopteri > Characiformes > Lepidarchidae > Lepidarchus > Lepidarchus adonis. The sequence goes on from JBBIGC010000131.1 coordinate 20,563,021, forward strand.
TTGGAACCTTGTTATACATATGATTTTTTGCCATTTGTCAAGTGGTCTTCAACCTTTGATCGGGACTATATATATATATATATTAGTAACGACAATATCGATATTTAAATGAATAAACTTTCATGGCCAATTTGACTCACCAGCTTCGCTACTTCTACTCTCCTTTGGGTGGCGCTGCTTGGAGACTTGGGTAAAAGCTGAAGATTAACTTTGCAACAGGTACAGTAGATGCCAAATAAAGCTTGGCTGAGACGCCCCAGCCACATTTAAATCTAAAATCTGAGTTTTGCTTTTAGAACATTAACGAAACAGAGCGTATATTATTTTGTGATGGCTGTATCTCTGTGCGTTCCTGCAGCTCTTTTATAGCAATTAGCCATAAAACACACATTGTTACAGTGGTTCTTTAAACATGGGGAAAGCAAAGGTGCAGAATTGCTTGTCCCTGCTGATATCTAGCATTTGCTGAACTGACCTCGACAATAATTAACACCAGAAAAGCGGAAGGCGTGTTTCATGGGGAGCAATGCATTGTGTTGTGTTCTTTTGACTATGTAGTGTTTGATGCGGGTGGATGTGTGGAAAGAGTTGCTTTATGTGAGTTCGGTTGGTAGCACGATGTTAGTGCAAACACAGGGGAACAGAAGTAAAGCCCTGAAGCTGAAGTAGTGGTTTCTCTGTGTATGAGAAAGGTGACAATAACATTGCTGTTACTTATGTAAATTAATAATGCATCCTCATGATTCTATGTTGTATCTTTACATCATTGCCGTGCGATATATCTATTATTGCAGAATTGCTGTATCATGATATTATTATTATTGTGAGCCACGTATTGCGATTGCGTATTGTTATCAAATTGCATAATTTTCCACAGGAATTGTCACTAATGTATTCTGTACATTATTCTTTCTACAAGATGAATATTAATGATTAGATTCACATTTTGTCTTTAGGAAAACATATAACATGCAAAATAAAGTAATCTAGCACTTAATTCGCCAACCAAATGTCGTTTTACATGTCTGCCTTTTTGTGAAGAATAGCAGTCTGTACAAACTGTGATTTCCACACCCAATATATATATATAAATTCCTACAGACCTTTATGACAATAGTATTCCCTAATGGCAGTCGTCCATCCATCTTCAACAGGATAATGCATGCTGTCAGACTGAAGAAATACAAATTAGGAATCAGAAACATGACAGAGGGGATTACAGGGATGTGCTGGACAAACATGTCAAATCCTTCAGAGGTGGAGTTTTTGCCTAGATTGGTCAGAGCTTCTGGTCAGTACAATGGGGATGTACAATGTATATTGGGCAGACTGTGTCCTTTACTGATGTACTACAAATCAGTAACCAGCAGAGGGCGCCAGAGAATAAGCTCTGGGAGCTGACCAGGCCCTGGGCCTTGATACATTCAGAGAGAACATTTCTATGACTAAATACCATTTGACTTCAGGTAGAAATGGGCTTGTATTTAGTGACAATTCCTGTGGAAAATTAGGTATAAACTGGATGCAATGATTGACACCTAATATAGGAACGGGTCAGATAGAGGGAAAAGAGTGAGTTTAAAACCTGAACAGAGTTTATCTGCTTAACTGTTTCCGACTGCACACTTATATGCCAGTTTGGGTCTTGCGTCTGAACATGTGAACAGCTAAAGAATATCCAACGAACCCCTATGCAACGTTAGCATTTCAATCCTAATTACTGTTTCATCTCACACAGCCTCTGGCGGAGGTGTCGCTGTTGCCAGCACACATTGTGAAATGCCTCTGTGAAAGTGTGAAAGAGAAGGAAAGTAAAGGGAGAAGAAAAGTCCTGTCAGAGTTCATTATGTATCCAGGGAACAATGCTGAAAGTGGCAATGCAAGCTGCACTGCGCCGAGCTGCCATTAATCATGGCTGACAAGGAACCAGGGTTAAAGGTGGGAGAGCTGCCAGTGCCTCTGATAGTGATTATAGTGTGGAGAGAGAGGGGGGCAGAGAGAAAGAGAGAGAGAGAGCAGAATGGAAACACTCCTAGCAACTCAGAACTTGTATAGCTTATGCTACAGGCTAGCGTTCTCGTAATAAGGCAGTGTCCCAACCTTTATGAATTATAAAGCTTCGATCCAAACCCAGAGGGATGGCGGAAAAAAGTGACATCTTCAGGAATCTGTGAATCAAACTGAGACATGGTGAGTGGAACCACAAGTGACATTCATAAGCCTGGAGTTCCACAACACAAAAATAACTGAACAGCCCAATGAGCTAGATTTTCCAACGTTTGAGGCCTTACAGCATGAAACTGCCAACTGAAATCTACACTCTTACCAATATAGGTGATCGATTTGTACTGGCGTCAAAGAAGAACCACTTTTCTGCCCTAGAACCCTACACTCAATCCTCAGTCTGTTTCCCCAACATTCATTTATTAAGCACTTAAAGGGAAATTTCATTGTTTTTGGAACTTCATGGTTATAATACAAAAAACATCTTTCAGCATCATCTGATGGGAAATCCTCTCCTCTAGAGAAATGTTAAATGTCAGAATTGTTCCCAATGGTGGTGATAGGAACCAGACATCTTTAGTGTTTAATGGAGCGTCTAAAAGCTGACTCACCGAGAGTTTTTACATTAAATGGTTGTGAAAATGTTGCTTGATGCTTTCTACATTGTTCTATGGTAGGTTTGAGCTATATAAATGTATAAATGGTATATTATTAAAACCTACTCATTGAGGCTATTGAAATACAAGGGGTTGTGAAGCAAAAGTCTCCAACAAAAAGAGTTGAAAAGAGTCTGTTTCTCTCAGAATGTACATTTACTGGGGGAATTCTAGTGATTAACATGATTAGTTAATCCAGAATGGTTGGAATTCCTCTTTAACTTTTGTATATCATTCTTTATTCCCAAGAACCTGTCTGTAAAATGTTCTATATTTCAATTTCAATTTCAGTTTTATTTATATAGCGCTTTTTACAACAGAAGTTGTCACAAAGCAGCTTTACAAGGTCCGGGTCCGAGCC
>JBBIGC010000131.1:20566141-20583424 GCA_037576955.1 Lepidarchus adonis
TTCACAAGTCAGGCAATGGCTACAAGAAAATAGCCACTCGCCTGCACCTGCCCATATCTACTGTCAGAGGATCATTAAGAAGATTTAAAAAAACTAGAACAGTGGTAAACAAGCCTGGACGAGGATCCACGATTATTTTGCAACCACGCACAGGATTGGGGCGTGAGGGGGATGGTAAGAGAAATAAAAAGTTTTCCAAAACACAATGTTCAAGAATTGCAATAAAAGGTAGCATCTTGTGGTCACAAAGTCTCCAAAACAACTATCAGGCACTTTCTACATGCCAAAAAGCTTTCTCTTTAATTTTCTTCAGGAGATGTCCCATGTCCAGAAAGAATATGGGAATATTCAATAATATGCAAAGCTGAAATGAGGGAAACAGGCATTCCAGAGATAATGTATGACAAATTTTACTACAATCTTTACCTGTTTATGTTTAATGCCAAAACAGGCAAATCAAGCTCAAAAATCTTCATTAAAGAAATGGAGGAAGCGCCACGTCATATATAATTAAGAAACACTTGCTTGAGGCAGGGAGGGAGAAGGAGCAGGCTAGGAGACAAAAAAGAAGAGATTGCCAAAGCCAAATTGCTCTCAATGGCAAAGGAGGGAAAGCGTGAAGGCTCCCCTTGCCCTGCTAGAATTGCCAGTGCTCGCATAACTCACCTCCCTTGCTTTTTAACAGCATAAGCAGCTTCTCTGACCTTACACTGCAGGATGACACTGAAGTGCCCAAATAAGGCCTGCCCATATTAGGCAAAACAGGAAGTGATGGGGACTCTCACCCACTCTTTGTGGTTTTAAGCAGACAAGCTGTGAGGACGACCTCACTCTCTGTGGTTTTAGGTAAACAATGCCCATATTAGGCAGAACAGGAAATGACGAGGGTGTAAACAGTTCCTACACAGATATAAAAAGTGGAGAGAACTCTATAAAAATCTCGAGATCAGTTGCATGAGCTATGACGTTGGGAAACTGACAGTTGGTCATATCTGTATCTAACGCAACCCTGTGGAGTTTGAAGAGACTACTGCCCATCTTAACTGAACATAGCGGGAATGAATATGAGGGATTCTATTCACATGTACCTGTAACTTCTGAGAGTTATAAGTAAAGAGAACCTTCTGTTTTTACTATCAAATGCTCTCCTTGTTCAGTCTTTGTGTGGAAAGTCATTATAATAGATTGTGAAGAATTAAAACTGCTAAGACTGAACGCAATGAAGTCCCTCCCGTCACTCACATGAACAACCTGAGTGGGCACTCTCTCATGATTTGAGAGGGGTTAGAGTGTAAACTGTAAGCAAATGTATACGATTACCTCAGGGCAGGTATAATCCTATAATTTCTACTAGAGGTACACCTACCCTACAGTTCTTTCTTAACATCAAGAGTGCTGGTGGAACCAGCCAATTAAAAAGCTCCAACAGTAATGCAGAATTTTCCTGGGTCTGAAAAGGTTGGGGCAGAGTGTTTAACCAGGATTGCACAAGAGGGTGCCACCCCAGCTGAGATGGCTCCATGTAGATCATTCCACAACGACTCACTGTTGCTGGCTGAGTGAGAAAAAAGTGTTTAAAAGTATATGACATCACCACCCTATAAAGGATATTACCTAGAACACTAAATCCTTTACACAATATGGAGCAGGTTAAAACTGGCAATAAAGATATCCTTTAACCATATGATTAATATACGGGAAAATGCAGGACCCAGTAATGTGACGATCAGGGTGATTGTCCTACCGAGGCCTGAGAGAGGTCCATAGCTTCAAAAATTAGACTCATATGGTTGGACATCTGAATAATTTCTCCACTCATTAAGCACAACTGTAAGAAAAATATTTGTTATCTGATGATACTGGCTTAATTGCTGGTGTTTAGGGAGTTTCCAATTTCATTATGCAATTAGACAACAACCATTACAAATAATTTATTTAATTTATTCTAAAAGGAAAACAACTCTGGTGAGCACCAAGTCTTACCTTTTTGTTATCATCCAGCACAGTGTTCATGCTTTCAATCCAAAGTGTATCAATGGGTCCATCAAACACCACCCACTTCCTGTCTGGAGTCTCTGCTGAGGCAAACTCCCGAAATGTGTTTGCCACAATTCCATCTGTCCACTTAGGGAGAAAAAAAAATCAGAATTATTTAAGTATAAACGGGCAGAAATGTAATTATGCTTGGTACAATCTAGTGTTAAATACTTGAACCCCACCTCATGGGACACAGGATCAAACTGACCAAATAGTTGGCCCATAGTGATGGATTTTGGGTTGACAGTGCGGTACTGGACTTTCTGCTCTTCATTGTAACCCCTCTCATTCATGAGAGTGAGGGTATCAGCTAAAATATGGAGCACTTTAGTTTTACCAGCAAATGGCTCACCAACAAGCATGAACCTAAAGAAGGAGCAACAATGGAAAACATTCGAATGCCTTATTGTTTGAATTTCATGCTGTTTAGAAAAACATTCAACAAATTAACTGCAAGCAGTAAACACGGAGTCCAAGCATGGTTGTAGTCCTCCTACTGGGGAGCAAACCCTCTCTGAAGGGACCAAAAACCTATGTACATTCGCAGTGTCAGCATTTTTTGTATTTTTTGTAACCTGAGGTCTCCACCAACCCTCGAACGTCTTTTATATAACTTTATATAACTTTAGGCTGCAACCAAACTTTTATGCGAGAAAAAAGAATAATTGGGGCAATTTCAATAATCATCCAAGCTATGCTTGGACTCTTAATAAAACATTTCCAGTTCTGTCCCAATATTATGTATATGATATGATTTAATTCCTTCAAATCTAAAGAGAAAACATTAGCATATGCTACCTTTTCAAGCTGCTACCTAAGCAATGCATTTGGAGGAGAGGGGTATTTGCTCACTCGAATAGGACATGACCAAAAATACCCTTGATTGGCAGGCATCATTGCAAGAAGATGTGAAGTACACTGTACTTCAGTGAGTGAGATCTGGATGTGATTCGTGATTTCTGATCATTGTGAATACACCACTGCACACAGTGCACCACAACGAAATTTGCCCTCTGCATTTTACCCTTCACACGTGCGCACGTGGAGCAGCGGGCAGCTATCAACAGCGCCCGGGGAGCAGTGAAGTGGGGACAGTACCTTGCTCAAGGGTTACCTCAGTGGTGCCCGGGCTGGGACTTGAACCTGCGACCTTCAGATCTCAGGGGCAAAGTCTAGGCCACCACTACCCCCGATGAATAAGATTGCTGGTAATCAAACTTAGGTAAATTGGATGTTTTGTGAGAGAGCATATACCTACCCATGGCGCACAATCATCATTTCATATGTTTGAATCATTTTATCCAGAAAAACTTTCACGGGCTGAATGTTGTGGTTTTGACAGCATTCATGAGCACAAGCCAAGAAGAGCTAAAGAAAAAAGAAGAGATAATGTGCAAAACTAGGTATATGTTAAATATATGCAGATCTGAAAGTCCTAAGCATCAAATACAGTCCTGATCAAATTTGAAGACCACTTGACAAATGGCAAAAAAATATATGTTGCATGGTTGGATCTTAGCCAGGTTCCAAGTAGAGCTTTAACATGCTAGAAAAAGAAATGGTAGTGAGATAAAACATTTTTTGAGCAGCAATTTATTGACAACAACACTTAAACTGAAACAGGCTGATCAAAAGTTTAGGACCACGCCTCCAAAAAACCCTACAAAACCCCCCCACCCCCCACCAAAAAAAATCAAACTCAGTAATGAGTAGCTGGCACCGTTGTTGTTGATCACTTCATGCTTGATGTAAGCGTTTCCATGAGGTGAGTGTGAACATTTCTAGTGGAAATGGATAACAAGGAAATACAGGAGGACGAGGAGGAGGCGCTCGTGCACTTTCTTGAAGAGGGGGATGATGATGAAGATGACGGCATACTCCCAGCCACACAGAGTAAGAGAGCAGCGGCCAAACTCAACATCACATGGCTCACCCCTCAAGGTGACGCGGGTGTAGAGAGAGACATTTTTGATTGGAAAAGGCTCCCCTCCCGATCTCCAGCTAGCAAGCAGAACCGAGTTTCCATAAAGGATTACTCTTCACTTGACATTGAAGGGATGGCGGATCATGGTCTCTCAAACCCGCCCAGCTCTATTCTCTGCGGGTCTGTCTTTCCTTGGCAAAATAGAGCATTCACCGCCTCTATGTACCAGAAGATCTAGAGATTGTCAGCTCTGACCGTCAGAGTTCTCAATGCTACCTCCCTCATCACAGCCTACCAGGCTGAACTGCTGGAGGAGATGCGGAAACAGCAGGACTCTGGCTCAAGGTTACATTTTTTCTAATCAGAGAATAAAACTTTATTCCACCTTTCATTGTCCCATGTTTGCTGCTCTTTTGCAAAGTCCAAACAGCCAGTTCTGTGGCGTTCAAGAAGACAAGGCCTTTGAAGACATTTTTTGTTTTTGAAGCCCCATCAGATTGCGTCTGATGGTTAAAGGGCTGCAGTCAGCACCAGTAACAGTCTTAATTTGGGTCAAGTGGCTTGACCACCAGCCAACTGGATCCTCTGACTCAGAGCTGGTGAATTTTTTTTTGGGTCTTCCACTTGACTTTTTTGCTCCATAACCCTCAAAAGTTTTTTGGCCTTTGCCATCAGAACGTCATGACCGTGTGAATACCTGACAGAAAATGGCAATGAATCCACAGATTTGACCTTTTAAAGGCCACAAGATTTTGATCAGCTGTAAAAAGTTTAAGTGTTGCTTTCAATAAATTGCTGCTCAAAAACTGTTTTGTCTTCCTCCCATTTCTTCCCGTAGCATGTTAAAGCTGTACTTGGAACCTTGTTAAGATCCAACCATGCAACATATAATTTTTTGCCATTTGTCAAGTGGTCTTAAACCTTTGATCGGGACTGTATATGTAGATCTGAGAGTCCTCACCTGGTAGTCAGCCACAGGGAGAGAGATGCCAGGGAAGAGATCACTTGTGATTCCATTGAAGAGAGGGATATCATGGGATAAAAACTTTGGTTCATTGACATCCTTGATGGACCGTAGAAGCTAAACAAAGACCATAGTATGTATCATTATCATAGCACAAATAACCAGATTTTATTATTTAAATACTTTTAAGTATACAAAATATTCCTTTTTCTTACAAGAACATCTTCATTTTCATTTGGAAACTTGAGTTTAAGGTTTCCTGCTGCCACCAGTACGGCTTTGACAGCTCTCATGCCATAATCGTAGTGGAACTGGGATGATAACTGCTCAGAGCACAGCCGGTAGGTCATTACTATCTTCACTGAAAGTGGCTTGGCATTCAAAAAGCCATATGAATAAAGGGAGATCTCCGCAATCAGAGCATAGTTGGGGACCATCATTGCAACAGTTCTGAATAAAACCTAGAAAAAAAGAGGAGAAATACTCATACAAATAGTTCATATTCAATCATATAGGCAATTACACATTGAGCGAATAAGCTATATTATTTATTTAATGTTGCATATTAAAAAGTATCTCAGCCCGTTGTCACCAATTTTGTTTGCCATAGCAATTGAGCCTCTTGCTATAGCTCTGAGAAAAGATGCCATGATTAGAGGGATCCAAAGGAACAGGGTGGAACATAAGGTTTCTTTTTATGCGGACGATATGCTATTATACATCTCAGCTTTGGCGAAATATCAGGTTATACGATTAACATACAAAAAATTAGAACTTATGCCAATTACAGTGACAGGGCCGTATAGCAATCTGCACCCAATTCCCTTTAAACTGAGCCAACATAAGTTTAAGTATTTAGGAATCTAGATAACACGTAAACTTAAAGACCTTTATAAAGCCAATTTTGTGTCACTGCTCACCCGCTTGAAACATGACCTTGATAGCTTGGGCCAGCTGCCATTGTCACTCGGTGGGCGAATCAACGTCATCAAGATGACTGTTCTTCCTAAGTTTTTGTGCCTCTTTCAGTGTATTCCCATCTTTCTGACTAAGGCTTTTTTTTCGAAAGTGGGTAAGTTGGTGTCTAGTTTTATTTGGAACAAAACTACACCCTGTATACGCAAGGACAGACTACAAAGGCATCGTCAATATGGTGGGCTCTCTCTTCCCAATTTTCAGTATTATTATTGGGCTGCCAATATTAAAATGTATTGCTTTGGATGAACGTTCCAGGGGATAAGGTTGTTCCTAAATGGCTGCATCAGGAAAGTCGTTCTTGCAATCTTACCTCATTACATGCTTTGCTTTGTTTCGAATCTTACACTGCTCCCACACCACAAACCCGGTTGTGAAGCACTCACTCAAATTCTGGGTGCAATTTAGATGACCATTCTCTCTATTTGGCCTTGTAGTACATGCTCCTATAACTCAAAATCATCTATTTGGACCAAGAATGATAGATGACTCATTTAAAATCTGGACAAAAAATGGAATCTTAATGCTGAAAGTACCTTAATGTCCTTTGATCAGATTAAGCAAAAGTACAGTATACCTTAATCTCACTTCTTCAGATATTTACAGCTCAGGAACTTTGCGTCTAGCCAATTGCCCTCTTTTCCATCAGCACCACCAAACTCCCTTTTAGACTCCATCTTAAAGCTGTAGCCGCATTCCAAAGGGCTTGTTGGTGTCATATACTCTCTAATTACCGGTAACTCATAACAAATTGACTTACTAGCTTCACTGAGAGAGGGATGGGAGGAAGATTTAAATGAAAAAAACTATGGGGGACAATTATTAAAAGAATATACACATCTACTGTGAGCACCAGCCATACCATTATCCAGTTTAAAGTAGTACATCGGTTGCATTGGTCTAAGGTGAGACTATCTCACTTTAAAACTAATATCACCCCTGAATGTGACTGTTGCCAGCAATCACCCGACACACTCTCTCACATGTTTTGGTTTTGCCCCAAACTGTCAACCTTCTGGGAAGCCATATTTGAGGCTTTATCTGAAATATCTCAAACATTAATCATGCCCACATGTATTACTGCAATATTTGGGGTTACCCTACCTGATGTTTCCCTTAGCCCTCTGTTAAAAAAATATGGTTGCTTTTGCAAGCTTGTTAGCAAGGCGCCTGATCCTACTTAAATGGAAAGAGAAAACTCCTCCCACCTTCGGACATTGGATGAGAGACTTGCTGCAACATTTGACCTTGAAAAAAAATTCAGTATTGTACACGAGGATCATGATCAGTGTTCTATAAGACATGGCAACCCTTTCTGCGCTATGTCAAGAGGATGGACTTAGATGACAGCATTGCCTGAATGGCAGAGTTAGACCTATGTAGGCTGCCATATTGCAATCGGACTCAGTGTACTGTGTACTGGCACTGTTGTTTTGTACCCCTTCTCCCCACCCCTTTGGTCTTTTTAATATGCTGAATGGATGTTGGGTGCAATGGCTTGGGTGGGAGCTCCTCAGGAGCGAGGTTGGGGTTTTTGTTATGTTGGAGGTGTGTTGCACATTATAAAAACCTCAATAAAGAAACCTTGAATTAAAAAGTATCTCACACGTTTTCACCTTAAGGTTGTCAGGAAGTTCAGATCTTCCAGCATATCCAGGGTTCATAGTGATGGCTACAAAGCAATTTGGATTGAGGCAAAGCTCAGTACCCTCAAAGTCGAAAAACTCCAGTTTCCTCTCAATTGCTCTCTGAATGCACAGGATCTGTTGTGCCACCACAGACAGCACCTCCAATTCAATGCGGTTAAATTCATCAAAGCAGGCCCATGCACCAGATGACGCCAGACCTTTAAAGAACTGATTAAGAAAAGGAGGAGTCAAATAAAAGTGGATAACTTTGGACAGTACAGAAGAAATTTCCATCTTGATCTGAAAGCACTTATCTTTACCTTCCCCATGGCCAGGTAGTCAAGTCCATCAGAACAGTTGAACACTACACACTGCACAGCAAGGGCTTTGGCCAAGTCTTTAGTAGTCTCTGTCTTGCCAGTTCCAGCAGGGCCTTCAGGAGCACCACCTAAATTCAGGTAGAATGCTCCAATCTACAACAAAGCCAGATATTTGTGGAAAAATAATGTTACCACTCAACTCAATGTTGTAGCACTTATCATCTGCACTGTTGTAGCACCTACACTGTTTTCTATGACTAAGAAGATTGTATTGAACTCCATGTAACTCGCACATCAGTATTGTCATGTCTGAATTTATGCTTGATTGTTCCTGTACCTGGAAGTCGCTTTGGACAAAAGCATCAGCCAAATGAATAAATGTAAATGTAACATAGACTGCTTGTCAGTTGCTTGCTGATGTTTTTATTCAACATGTTAAAAGTTCTAATATTGATTTGAAAATTCTTATGAGTTTCAACTTACCAAAGTTCTGTAGCACCGATCTGTTAAAGGTGTGATGACCAAGCGAGGAGAATTCCCCAAGTATTCATAAGCGTATTTCACATCACAGTTTATGATATGGACACGGACATTGTCATTAGTCCAGTAGTAACGCAGTTGGGCAAGCCACTGAAAGTCCATCTCATGAGATACACCTGACAGATACAAGGACAAATACATGACAATGCATAAAAAAGGAGCATCACAGACAAGACAAATATCAAGTACTCAAATATCAAATAATACCACAATTTAACAGTAATTTTTAAAACTAATGCCATTTGGTACCAAATTTCCTGGCACAAAGGACCATTAGGTGATTATGAGAAATATTGCCATTTCCATCTACACTGCTCAAAAAAATAAAGGAACACTTAAACAACACAATGTAACACCAAGTCAATCATACTTCTGTGTAATCAAACTGTCCACTTAGAAAGCAACACTGATTGACAATCAATGTCACACGCTGTTGTGCAAATGGAATAGACAACAGGTGGAAATTATAGGCAATTAGCAAGACATCCCCAATTCTGCAGGTGGTGACACTTCTCAGTTTCTATGCTTTCTGGCTGATGTTTTAGTCACTTTTAAATGCTGTGATTTCACTCTAATAGTAGCATGAGATGGCGGTTTGCTGTATCTGTCAGCATAGTGTCCAGAGCCAGGCAAGTACATCATGAGACATGGAGGAGGCCGTAGGAGGGCAACAAACCAGCAGCAGGACTGCTACATCCGCCTTTGTGCAAGGAGGAACAGGAGTCCTGCAAAATGACCTCCAGCGGGCCACAAATGAGCATGTGTCTGCTCAAATGGTCAGAAATAGACTCCATGAAAGTGGTATGAGGGCCGGATGTCCACATGTGGGGGTTGTGCTTACAGCCCAACACCGTGCAGGACAATTGGCATTTGCCAGAGAAAAACAAGACTGGCAAATTCGCCACTGGCGTCCTGTGCTCTTCAAAGATGAAAGCAGGTTCACACTGAGCACATGTGACAGACGTGACAGAGTCTGGAGACGCCATTGGGAAAGTTATACTGCCTGCAACATCCTCCAGCATGACCGGTTTGGCAGTGTGCTCACCAGAGGTAGCGTAACTGCCATTAGGAATCGAGATGAGATCCTCAGACCCCTTATGAGACCATATGCTGGTGCGGTTGGCCCTGGCCACACACACTACTGAGCCTCTTTTTGACTTGTTTTAAGGACTTTACATTAAAGTTGGATCTGCCTGTGCTGTGTTTTTCCACTTTAATTTTGAGTGTGACTCCATGCCATTGATATTTTTTGTATGATTTTGTTGTCAGCACATTCAACTATGTAAAGAACAAAGTATTTAATAAGAATATTTCATTCATTCATATCTAGGATGTCTTATTTTTGTGTTCCCTTTATTTGTTAACAGTATACATATATCTTTGCGTAAAACAACCTTTCTCAATCATTTCCATGACAACATCACGGGCATGAACATCTAGGGTGACCAATGCTCCTAAAGTAGTGCGCGTCTGTTTGGGCAAATTTCCCCGGACCAGTTCAACGATGTCATTCAGCTGACTCTGTATTTTGTCATAATAGTTCTTCAGACCCTGTCAATAAACAAAAGCCTGTTGTAGAGAACATCATTGGCATTATAATTTAATGATTATGTGTGATACTACAATTAAGTATGTGTTTCCCCTTACATCAACTCCACTCCTAATGGCTTCATGTACTTCCAGGGTCCAGTACATTTGAGAGGTACAGAGAACCACCTGACCAGGCCACTCCCGAACCCACTGACTCCTCTTGGTCTCTGGGTATGCCTGTGATCCAGTACAGACAAAGAAAGTTGGCCCATATGCATGTACACATACAGTAAGCAGTTTATAGATATCATTTGGAGAACTTAATATATGTCTTGCATATTAACTTTCAAGACAACGATGTATGAATGTATATAACTGAAACAATTATTATTGAGTTTAATCTAAGACTATGATCTCCTCTTATGACATTAAGATGTGTTTGTCCATATGTAAGGGAGGGAGATAAGAGAATCTCACCATTCTGGAGCGACTAATAACATCTCTAACACTGCGCAGCATGACGTCCTCCACCTGCACCAGCCACTTTTCAACAGCTCCTCGTGCCTCTGAGGTGGAGATCAGCTGGATCAGACCCACACGTTCCCCTTCGCTGCTGTACATAGCCTGAATATCGAGGTTGGGCAGGAACTCCAGCCTGGCAATGCCCTCAAAACACTTCTTTAGATGAGGCTGAACAAGCAGAGGGTCCTTGGTCTCAGAGAGAATCTCTAGCATTTCATCGTTGGAAAGGAAGAAGAAGCTGCAGCACAGAAAGAGTCAAATACTCATAAATACAGATGTGACTTTTGACTAGAAAAATTTTAATTGTAAAGCTTAAGATTACAAAAAATAATTACCGTGGGAAGAAAAGTCTTTTCTTCTCAAGGTAAGCGTTCAATCCTTTCATAATTTTGTCCAGAAGGTTATTTGAGGCCTGAAGCTTTTCAAGTAAGCCAGGTAGTGAAGTTGCAGGTAAAACCTGTAATTTACAAAAAAACTCACATTCAATTCAAATTTAAAGCAATAAAGCATTCAGAAATGCAACTCACACAATTTAGACTTTCTTACATGGCTTCAGGTGACATACCTAATCTAAATAAATTTTCCCCACAGTGTAATGCGCCAGAGTGACGACACCGCCCACGCGAAATGGGACGACGGGTCCCAGGTGCAGGGGAACATAAACAGAGGCACATGCTTCCGTCACACCACGCCCTGGTCGAAAGGAGTCCCGGTCGAGCTGTGGCACGAGTGTGGTCTAAGGCGCATTGATTTGAGTGTACTACCCCTTACTGTTTATGAGATGGAATAACAGTTCCATCAATGGCCAACAATGGCCAACCATTCATTCGCTAGAGCACTATGGTACGGAAAGATGTTCACTCTTCCATAACTGGTGAAAAATTTGTAACAGAATGATCAGATCTTTTCCAGGCGACATTTTATGCAACAATATTTTATTATCAAAACAGTTTTTGTTGGTAAATTCAAAAGGCTGATGCTGGAAGAGTGGTCACCATTTCTGATGGCCGCTTTCAAATTATGTGACCCTGTCAAAGTTTCCAAAATACTGATACTGATATCCTGGTTTTTGCAACATAATTTTATGATTAAAACAGTTTTGATGGCTGAATTCAACAGGCCACTGTCAGATTATGTGACCCTGCCAAAGCTTCTGAAATTCAAAACTGAACAAATGTTTCTTAGAATGGAGTAAGGCTGAAACTCTGTTTCTCTTGGATCCCTGGTGTAACTTTTGACAGTACAAGACAGACAAACAGCGCAACAAACATCACATTGCATTAATAATTAATATAACACTACATTACACAACACAAGCCTTGCAGAAGTATGACATATGAACAGCATGTAGTATAAATGGACCCATGACTAATATATAATAATTTATATTAATACATTTAATTATGAGAGGTAAAGTGGTATGTACCAATATACAGTATCTGTGCAATAAACAGTAACAGACCTTGAAACCTGCAGTGTTGTGTCACCAGGGTAATTACCAGTCTGCCGAAATGTGGATACGCAGGCAAACCCCAGGACCACACCGCTACTCACCGGCGGACTCCAGGGCAGGACAGTCACGCACTCCTCTGCCCTTCCAGAATTGGAAGGAAACCCGCTGGGCAACGATATAAAGCTGCTGTACCAACTGGCTGGCATTAACACCTGATTGGCCAACAGCGTCATGCTCCCCCACCCACAGTGTGGCGTCACCACCCTGGGGGAGGAGCACCAACCTGACAGCCCACAAGGGGAAGCGCACCTCCCCACACTGGTGCTCACCTTACACATAATTCGCCTATCATGTTAAAGCTTGAAAACCACATAAGCAAGAATTAAAGAAGCAAACCTAGGACAGCAAAGTCTTTGTCATTTCATTTCTGGTCAATCTATCACTGAGTAGACTGAGTACTATAGGAGACAAATAAACAAGTTGATCATAAATGCCCTTTTGGGGTGCTTTAGTGTTACCTTTGAGTCCTTCATACAGTGTCTCATGACTTCCTTCCAGTTTTTGTCCACGATCTGGAATAATCGGCTCTCCTCAGGCATCTGCTGCATGATATCTTGTGAGCTAAAGATGGGCTCCAAGTACAGCCACTGGGTTTGGACCTTCAACCACTCATCTATGGTGTCCTGAATACGGACTAGACGCTCTTCCCAGGCCTGAGCAGAATAAATGTGAATTCTAATTATCAACAGCTAATTACTGAAGAAGATCACAATCTTCAAACATACAAACATCAACACAGTAATAAAAAATGTAGGGAGTTGACCTTGATCTGCATTTCAAAAGGTTTGATAAAGGGTGAGCCCCTCATAGTCTGGGTCTTCACTATCTGGTCATCTAGCATAGTCTGAATCTCATCCACTGCATGAAGGACAGACACACCAGAGTCTCTGTATGCATTATGACTGAATGATACAGCATCCCAGGCCTCCACCATGTTCTGCATGGCTTTCTCTAGAGAGAATTCCTATATATGCAGAGGATAATCTCATTAATAAATCCAGTGTTCAATCAATAACAGATACTGTAAACAGGTATCAAGCGCTGTTGTAATGTCACTTTTAGTACAAACATTATTTGAAAATCCCGAACTATATGAAATGTTATTAGTACCGGAAAATAACCCTTCTTAAAAAGTTCTTACTTTGCTGGCAGCAGCACTGATTGTTTTAATCTGCTCCAGGTTAGAAGTGAGATTCTGTTTAAGGACCTTGCGCAGAGTGGTGCCCGAGTTAGGTGTTAGGTCATAATTCATAATTTCAGACATCTGTGCCCAGTGCCGGGCCTTAATACCTGGGTTACACAGTATGGACACCATTGGGATATGCTCCTGTAAACAGAAAAGGACAAATCTTTAGGATCTTTTGTCTCATTCTTATTTAATTTAATGGAAAACTGATCCAGGATTGCAAACAACATTATTCTATAGCTGAGGAATTACAAGTTCAAAGAATTAAAAAGAATTATGGTTTGGTATACCTTAAATTCCTTAATTTGCTCTCTGACTCTTAAACAGATTAGAACAGTAGGACTCTCCTGTGTGTCTTCATCTTCTCTAGGTTTCTGCTTGGCTGCTACCATTTTTTCTGTTTCTTTCTCTGCCTTCCTCTGTTTCTGCTGGAAGACCTTCAGCATTTTGTTGACTTCTCTAGAGAACTCATCCAACTCCGCCCCCATATTCTCACCATTCAAATCAAGAAAGGACCCATCCATCCATCTTAAATGGGGCAAAAGAAAAGAAGGGTAGAGTTAAACACTGAATATACTTGACAAGGAACCTGTGGAATATGATACTGTATAACACACTCATAAACCTCCCAAACCTCTTTTCAGTGCGCTGCCATTTTAGTGCAAACCCAAAGAGCTTCTGATAAGGTTCAATATTCTCCTTGATAACATCAACCTCTGGATAAATGGATTGGTCCCATTTGTAAAGGGCCTCTTCTTTGTTAATGAAGACAATGGATTCCTTGACTTCCTGAAGCCTCTTCTGCACTTTTCTTACATCAGAAAGATACTGCAACAGAGGAGAAAAAGAAATTATGTCACCATAATCTGAGGTGAGATGAGGTACCCTCACTGGCACTTTACCTGTTGCATCATATCCAGTTCTGAACACTCCGCGAATTCTTCCGTTCTTCTGCCAAGTTTCTCCAGTTCCAGCATCACTTCCTCCCTCTTGCACTTCAGGTCTTGCTCTCCTTTCTGCGTTGCCTTCTCCAACAGCTGTTGCACGGTACAAAAACAGCAAGCTTAAGAGATTATGTAGACAGAAAATGGGCATCAGTAGCTATCATTTACTGGCAAATGTTACCTCTTCATTGTGATCAAAGACTGAACCAATATTTCGTGGCCAGAGAAGTAATGTGGAAGTAAGCTCCAAGTCTTTTGGCTCAAATATGTGTACATCCAGTAGGTAATTCAGCCTACGATGTATTTCCTGAAAGAAAGAAAGAAAGAAAGAAAGAAAGAGAGAAAGAGAGAAAGAAAGAGAGAAAGAAAGAAAGAAAGAAAGAAAGAAAGAAAGAAAGAAAGAAAGAAAGAAAGAAAGTTTACATTTTACTACTGTTGTTTGCAGCTGTTGTTGCAGCTTTCTAGGTTGCAAATTGCAGTGAAATGTGAATAGCTCACCATTATCCTACTGTTAAGCTCCTCTATTCCCTGGGTTTTTGCATGATCAATGTAAGCGATCATTTGTGTCATGTCCTCTGTTGTCTCTGGAATTTTTACAGCCTTACGCCGAATGGTTTCAAACTCTTCACAGATTCTTAAGAACAAGACATGATCATTTCACTTTGAGTGAATTTGAACCTTGCTTAAAAGAATGCAAAACAAAGCTATGCTTACTGAATACTGTCTTCACGATATGTGTTGATCATTTGTTCCAAGAGCATATGAGTGAAAGTGTTAGCTTTCTTTGCCAGTCCCTGGTTGAGCTCCTCACAGTCCAAGCGGATCATGTCAAAATGAGCCACTGATTGCAGACTGGAGATCTCTCGAGACAGAGTCCGGAACTCCTCCACTTGCTGACATACAACAGTACATCAAAAAACACAAAAATAAATGGGAATACTATAAATCCAACTGTATTACATGATCAAACTTACCTGAGTATATTGATCAAAACTGTGATCCTCATTCAAAAATGTCTCTACCCGAGCCTGTGCTGTCCCATTGACTAGCCAATCATAGTTGTTAGCTGTGAGTAAATAAATTAATGAACAAGTTACCAATTATTAATGAATTCCTGAGCTTTATTTCATATAGCAGTGGAAGAAACTCACAGTAATATTGAAAGTGTCTGGAAGGTGCCTCTAGGTTTTGACGGACAACATTCCGGAGTGTGGTCTGAGCCCGAATGAAAATATGATCTCCAAGTTTAGCATCAACTACCACGCTGTTGGTCTCAGCCAGCCAGGACTGTACAGTCTGAACTTTCTGTAAAATGGTGTGATTTGTTAAATATAACAATCTCGCCTGATCAATTGAAATGTGAATCTATAATAATAGATTCATTTGCAATCTTCTTAGATTGGTTTTCTGCTCAGCACAATGAGTCTCTTCTCACCTGCATGGTATTGGTGATCAGGTTGAGAATTTCTAACACAGCCTCCTCAAGATCTTGAAAGCTGGGATAGAAGTCCATCTTCTCATCATCAAAGGTCAGATCCATCTTGAACAGGGGAAGCTGATGTGTATTTAAAGGATTAAAGAGGCTGACAAAAGCCTCTACACTCCTCTCAACCAGGGCCTTCAGCTACAGACAAACGAAGAGAGAAAAACTGACAGCTATATCCCAGTCAAATCGAAACAGCACTGACCATTTTAACAAGGTCATATAATAAAAATCATAAGCCTGATGCATAATTTAATCAATCTGATTACCAGGCTCACCAGATTAGAAAGAAGTGTTGAAGCACAGTTGTAAAATGCATCCAGTTTCTCTGCTTTAATTCTTTGCACTGTGTCTTTGCTGGTGAGCAGGTGTATAACCTTTGGGAACCACGTGTTCATGAGCTTCTGCTCAATTCTTTCACACTCCACAGCCACTTTGTTCTTCAGGCTCTCACAGTCCACTGGCCCAGTGGATCTTTACACCATGGATGCAGTGAATAGTTCAACAAAAAAATGACAAACATTTAAATTAACAATAAGTTGAATACATAACACACATTTGCTTTGTTATTTATGATTTTGTAAAGGTAAAAGACTATCATTAAAAAAGTAGGCTTTAATGAACGGTCCTTCCTCATAGAAGAAAAATTAGGCGGGCTCTGATGCATACATAATACTAAACAAACTCACTATAAGCAAAGATAAAAGTATATAAGTACATACCATTTTGTAAGGTACCTACTATTATTCCCCAGAAACATAAAGACAAAACATGCTCTAACCCAGTATTCTAGCTATTACAATTTGGCCCTTGTCAAAGTCCCACAAATACAGATTGCTTCATTATTTTTCCTGCTTTCATCACATCAGCATCAAGAACTGACTGTTCACTTGTTGGCTCACACTACTTTGAACCGCTAGACCAATATCCTAATAGATATAATCAAATAATAAGTATAATTCTCTTCACCTGTCAGTGGTTTATGGTAGACAAATGCCTATAAAGGTGTAATTACATTACAACTGAATCAAAGTAAGCAAAAAAGCAGTACCTGCAGTCTGAGAGGTCGACTAGGAGCAGTTCCGAAAAAGTCACATAACAGATGTCTAAAATTATTTGCATGACTGGATGCAAGATGTGCAGATTCTCTTTTATTGCCTTTCTACTTCTGATGAAACTATTGTGCCAAGGCCTGGAGAAGTCATGAGTTCTGAAGACAGAAAAAAGAGAAAAAGACATGCACTGCCTTGGGATGTACAATCTACAGTTTATTCGCAGGTCTTGTGAGTCTACTGGAATTGAGTGGATATATAGATGTATGTTTAGACCCATGTGCACTCACTTTGTTGTAGGTGGGCTTTGCAGGGAAGGGAGTGTGTCCTTCATTTCTGGCTTTCGGAGGACACTGTTAACTAAAAGAAAAAGCTGATTTATTAATAGCCTGAATTAAAGATTATGGCATTAAAGAACAACTAGCTAGGCAAATTGCTAATTTTGGAACTGGTGTAGAAAATAAAAGGACAAAGTCTTGAGAAAAATGAGCACATCAACATATTTCCACATATTTGAACAAGCAAACATTTCACCTTCTTTTATTTTCATAATATATAGGAACAAAACACACTTTTAGTGCACATATCACTACAATCAAGCCACTGCAGAGGATCCAGAATGCAGCAGCTCGGCTGATCTTCAACCAGCCGAAACACGCACATGT
>JBBIGC010000131.1:20599165-20611779 GCA_037576955.1 Lepidarchus adonis
AGCACAACTTTTAAAGATACGCACTCTAATCTTCTTCCATAGGCGTATTCCCTCCATGCAGAGCGAGGTGAATAAAACAGGGCTGGCCAGTAGATTCCATCGATTACATAATTGCGTCGTCGCCAGCCCAACTGGCCCACATGTTCAGGTGCTGTGACGCAGGCAGATCTCTTAAGCCGTCGCTGGAGCAGAGTGAAGGAGGGATTTGGGCTCCCCTCCCTACTTTTATCAACATCCTCATCATCATGGGTTTGAAAAACCTTGCTCTGCCTGGGGTTTGTTTTTGGGGATGCTGATGTTGCCAAGTTTGGATGTTGCATGCAGCTCAGATAAATGATTACTCACCGTTAAGCTAAATATAATTGTGTAACAGTGGCGTCTGCACTCAACAATAACACAGAATCCCCATCGCTCCGCAGCTGAGATGTAGCGGCCTTACACAGACGAGTCACGAACGTCATTTATGCTCAAATCAAAGCTGAATACTCAAACGATAAGATGTTCATTCACATTTACAGTCATACTGCGGTGCCTGTTACCATCTAGGCATATAAGAATCATGTTTTTTTTGTGGTAACATGTGACATGAAGGTCTATCTTTAAGCAACGCAGTGACTAGTGCTCCCAAGGACAAAAGGATTGCAATAGCTCAGGCCATTAGATGACTTCAGTCTGACATACTGACCCTCAGACACTTAATGCTCCCCCTGGGCTCTGATTAGTTGAAACAGGGATATTTGAGTCCCAGTTTGGCTTTATCTCAGCCCTTTGATAAGATGCCTAGGTTGCTGTACTACAGACTAAATGATGGTAGAACATCTAGTAAAAGAGGAAGAAACAGTATTGGCACCAAATCTCTTAAAAATAAAGGTGCTAAAAAAACATTTCTCCTTGTTTGAAGGTGCTTTCATTGAATGGTTCTTAACAAAACATTGTACACTTGCAAGTGTCAGTAAAAGTCTTTTAAACATTTTACATAATGTAAAAGATCTTTACCAATAAACAGTTTCTTGAACAGTGTTTCTTACCCTGGTGATCTAGTTATATGCCTGTTAGCACCAATGTGTTTAGCTTATAACCCTGGAATGCTAACTTTTACATTAAAAAGTTGAATGTACACATATTTCAGGTCTTTGAATGATCATGTTCAACCATTTTTTTGGTATAACGTTCACTTGCATATGATGGCAGTGATGAGGTTAAAGAGATTGAAATCTCTGTTGTAGAAAAACTGAATAAGATTTATTTGAACAGTGTTGCTGTTTGGGACCAGTTGAGTTGGGCTGAAACAAATTTGAATAGAAGTGAAAGTTTGTCACAGTAAACACACTCCATCATTTTAACTCATTAATGGCAGATATAGGAGCAAATAGCCTCAAAAGAAAACAATTTTTCTTGTGTACCATGATTTTACTTGAACATTCACTGGTCATTTAGAGTAGTAAACAAAATAGCTATATTTGAGTTGTAGACATTTCACCACCACTGTAAAGAAATCAGTCAGTAGGTCTCTTCACAATGAACAACAATTTCACTGCTAACCACGCTTGGAAAATTCCCTTTTAAATTTTCAAAGCAAACAACAAAGCTTTACATCCTTCAGCATTAGAGCATCTGCCAAAAGCTGTGAATGTAAGTCATGGCTGCCATAACACAGCCTCATCTCTGAACATACTTACATAACTTTAATGTAACAACATCTTTTTAACAAGACATTTTTTAAGTATGGTCATTTCCTTTTTGAAATGACCATAAAATCTTATAAATGGGACCTCAATATTAGATCTGTTAGTATGACAGATGCAAGAAGTGGTTGGTTTGGATCAACACACAGCTCCCCCACTTCTCAGATTCTCACCAGCTGGTCTACTGACACAGCATGTTGGTCCTTTATCTTCTCAAAACAGGTGGTCAAGCCTTAACCTGTGCCCTCTTCAGACCTCCTCGCTTTCCAGAGCTAGTCTTTGCTGCTTGATCCCTCTGGCCCTTAATCACGTCTTAGAAGGCCTTTCGGCTAAACTCACTTTATCTGCCGTTGTGGTGGTGATTAGGATGTTTCAACAGTTCGTCTTGGGATAATCCCGGGCGCTGTTGTGAAAAACAGAATAACAGTGTGGAAAAATGTCCTGAATGAGGTGTTTATTTCATCTGAATGTGATGATATTTTCAGCACCCTTTCACACTATCTGAGATGAAACTCTTTCAGGCGCTGTGTTTTCTAGTACTGAGCTAATGCATAAATCCCATCTACTTCAGCAATCCTTGAAGACTGGATCAAAGCGGATGAAATGGATTTAGTCAAATGTGCCGTATACAGGCATTATTAGAGTTGAGTTTCTGTAATCCTTCAGAAAATGGGTAAAGGACCTTAAACTAAGCATCTTTTAATCTTTTTTTTTTCCATTTCCATTTTACAGTTACGATGACCCACCATCCCAAGACAGCGGAATAAGAGAAAGTGAGTTATTTTGATACACACTTGGCTATACAACATCTAATCTGTATTTTATTCATTTATCCTTTTCTATTTTATTTGGGTTCAGTATTTATTAACAGTAATAGTAAACTTTATATATGCATTATGTTTTGTGCATTGTATATACTGTGCACATTATTTTTTTATTATATCAGATAAAGAGCTTGATTGTTCCTGTACCATGGAAGTTGCTTTGGCCAAAAGTGTCAATGTAAATGTAGGACTTTACCTTTAATAGGTCGCTTATTTTTTCAATGAATCTACTATTATTAATCAATCTATTTGGATAATCTTTTTTTACGTGTTATTTGCTAGTGATTATGTACCTTTTCGATTGTCGATTATTTTTCCATTGAGCAACTTGAATATTAAAACATTTATTGATAACATTTCAACATTTGGTTAATAATGCTTAATGAAGCATTGCTCCTCAACAATGTCTCCAAAATTAAGTCAGATGAATGAAGCTCTGCAAAATACACAACTCACTAAAAGTTAAGAGTTATTTGGCATTCGGGTGAAATTTATGGAAAATCATAAATCACCACCACCAACAGCAGCTGATGCATAGCGCTCTACTTGACATCTCCAACATCATTGGCTCCATCATTTCTCATCATCGATTCATTCTGAATCAACTTTTATCAGAGAACTGCACAGAGTCCCACTGCTCCCTGGCCCGTGCAGCACGATGACGCCTGTGCCGGGTGGTGTGGTCAAGTACACATGCAGGTAGACTAGCATGTAGAACACACTGACTTAAACAGTTTCGAATGGTCTGACGTGACACTCGGGTGCCTCTCACCTCCTTAAATGTGCCTGGAGATGAGTGGCATCATCCGGTTCCTCAGGGCACTGTTCACAGCTCAGTAGCCATTTCCATATGAGAACTTCCTGTTTGAAGCCTCTTAGTGACGAGGTACTATTGATCAGTTGTGTCGTCTTGGTCTCATGATGTAAAAATGTGATCAGTATGATGAGGAGGACTGTGTAAATACCAATTCTGATTGATCCAGGTAATATATTGGTTAATGCATAGATCAAATCAATGAATGTTGTGAATTTTGCCATTAAGCTCCTTGTTGGAGAACAGCAAATTGTGTGAAAAAGTACTGAAACAGTGAACAGTTGTACATTAAGCTCACCTTTGAAGGTTCTAGTGTATTTTAGGTTCATCCTGAAAGCTGAATATCTTTAACTTTTTGTAACAAAATAAATGACCAAGAGTCACCAAAGTCATACACGAAGAATACAAAAATGAAAATCAAGTTAAAGTAAAAGACCGTTTTACTCCTAATCAGAAAAAAACTACTGATGTATTAGAGTAATAATTTTAATGCATGTCATTGTATCTTCACTTGTACCTTAAAACAGGATTAAACTCGATGACTGGTGTAAAAGGCTACAGGATATGTTAAATTATTTCAGGGAAGTTAGGATAAGCAGTTGCCAATATAGTATAAACAAGTGAATCACTCAGTACATGACACTGTGAAGTAAACAGAAACTATAGTCTGACAGCTGGACTGAGTGACAATGCTTAACGTTTATTAACGTTGCATTAATACACTCACTAATGCAGTGCTTCGCTACTATTAACATCATATTATGTGTTTGATAATCTTAACATTCCTGTGTGGGAAATGGAAAATAGTGAACAGAACTTATTGTGTTTTTTGCCAGCTTCACACACACATTGCTCCAGTGTGTTTTTTCGTATCGCTGTTGTATTAGTGTGATATGCTAACTGTATTTATATCTTCCGTGTGTGCTGTTGCATGTTTTATACAGGGATCAGTCCTCAGTAGTACCAACATAACGACTGATAAAGGAAAACAGAACAAACAAAATACTTGAACCTAAGGGACAACCAGCTACCTCTTTATGTACCAAAAGCAGTAAAAGCAGCAAAAAACTTCACCTACTGTTTTTAATATGTGAATGTGTTCATGGTTGTGACATAACAGCCATAGTGAATTAGAAATTTCAGATTAGTTTCCATTTGTGGACAGTATAGAATGGGAAGTAAAACATGAATGAAAGTTTCCTGGTAAAGTCTATACAAAAACAAATAAGTGCACAAATTAGTTTTTCCATGGTACAGTCTCTTTAAACCATATCAGTAAGACAAGTGCTACTCAACAAGCCTGTTTATTAGAGCTAGAATTATTAGCTGGGATGAGGCTGCTGAAAAGAACTCCTCTTTCTCTTTAATCCACAGATGGAGCGTCTGGTGAGAGCCAGAGTGGCTCATATGGGGATGGCTCATTGTTTACAGCGGAAGAGCTGCTCAGACAGGCTCTGCAGGTGAGGTGTGGTTCGTTCTGCCAGCGCATCAATATGACCTTGGACTGGCACTGAAGTACAGCTTCCTCTAGACCAGATGAATCAAATCCCACCCAGACCACACTGTGTCAATGGAAGATGGATTAGAGTTACTGAGACATTTTTAATCAGCAATTCCCTGTTCTGGGGTTTCGTCTGATGGAATAAAAAATACTGCTCCTTTAAGAAACATTATGCTTGTCAAGAAGCCGCTGAATAATCACCAACAATGGCCCATATTTAAGAAGCTCCCCAGAATAAGAACATTGCTCTAAGATCAGCTCTCATTCATTCATGTGATCCTATTCATGTGACCTCAGTTTAGTATTCTGACAAGTGTGATAAATATAGGCCAGTATGTACACAATGCGTGAATTTGGGATGTTAGAATCAAGTATAATTAGCTATAAACATTATGTGCTTATCTTTTTGTCAAAATAAAATTCCTAGGATATTTTTGATTGTTAAAATCTCCCCAAATGTTTATTTTTTACTTCCCTAATGTAAATAGTAGTAATTGAATTTATATTTTAAAATGTAATTATCTGGAATTAAACAGAAGTCATACATGTTCAGAAATTTCTAGCATTAATGTACATACAACGAATGTATATGCATTTGAATGTGTTTATCTCTTACAGCCTCATGACTGGTGGCCACAGCCTCCTCCTCGGAGCCGGCGAAAGTTGCTTCAGTCAGCAGGAATTATGCCCTACTCTCCGCTGAATGTAGCTTACAATGGCAAAACCTGCATTCTCTTTAGGGCAAGGAAGCTGGCCATCAGGTACAGAAACCACACTTTAGTGGACCTGACAGAGAGGGCTTTGGGCCCTGATGCACTGGTGGATACCAAAGGCTCATTCTGCAGCAAAGATAAGGCAGCGTAAGTGAAATTATGTGGGTTTATATTTTTCCAGGGGATTTCAGGAAAAGATCTCAGCTAACCACCTCACATTTGATTAAATGTTTGCTGGCCCTCCAGTTATGCACCCTGGCTGAATATTTCTTTGGAATTGCATCATTATGCTTAATATATACGTAATATGCATAATTTTAGGTTTATTCATTTGTTTCCCGCTCTGATGCTGAGTGCAATCGTTCTGAAATTGATTATGAAATTAAAATAAATCACTACAAGAAACTTTTAAAAGTTGCTATTTTAGTTTAGTTAAGTTTAGTTCCTTTGACTAGAATAACGTGATGATTTTAAGGGTTTATTTGGCAGAAGTAAGTGCAAGGGCATGGAGTTTGACATGGTTTATTGAGCAAAAGAAACAACAAAAATAACTACAAGCTAAAATGAACTTAGCATAACTTGGATGGAAAAGGAACACTGGCAAGGTGACAACAGCAGAACAAAGATCTGACAAACTCAAGGGTTTTAATATTCATGCCAGAACTCAGAAGATCTCATCATGGGTATAGTCAAAGAATGAGGGACAGATGCATACACTGACTAGAGGCAAAGCTAGGGCGGGGCTAAGACATAAACAATCATTAGACATATGGCTAGGACACATGGCAGAACAAAACGAAAACAAATCTGACAACTATAGTTTGGGAAACTGTGACAATGCTATTTGTCAGGTTACGATCACTGGTGCTGTAAAATGCAATTACATAGTTACATGTACAGGGTCCTCGACTTTTTGACCAAAGATGGAACCCCATTACATAAGCGTCTACATGTGTAATGCCCTGGGGCCATTCCTCTATCAGTCCACCAGAGGGAGACATTCACCCACCTGAGGTTCAGTATTGCAGTTTTCTGAGCATTTTATTAACGGCAATCCCACCATACATAAATAAAACGGGGTTTGGGGCAACGTCATAATCACAAATTTTTGTAAGTTGACTAGTTGATGTCAAGGATCCCCTGTATACTTACAAATGTACATAACAACTTACATTAAAGCTTACATTTGATTTCCATTTAATATTGAAAGATTCACACCTGTACTACTGACTGTATAAATGTCACCAAAGGACAAACGTGGCAAAAATGATAGATTAGTTATTAGTGATAGAAAGTTATATAATATTTCCTCTCTTTTGTGCACTGTGAAATGGATTGTAAGTTTAGATTTGTGTTTTTCTCTAGACTCAATCTACGATTTGGAGATGTGGAGGACCTCAGAGGACTTTCCATCAGGTCAGTCTATAATTTCTTTAGAATTTAGAATAATGCCATTTCAGAAGTTCATAAAATTTCTACTTGCAAAGAAGCACTATCATTGCATGTGTTTCAACAGACTGCAGATGTCCAGCACTTTCTATGAGTCAGCAGGACAGAACTGGTTCACTCTGGACACCGTTCACATCCACTACAACTGGACTCATGAGGCCACGTTTAATGCAACTGATGTTTACGCACCGTCCACTAATTCCTACCACTGCCAACATGTCAGCAGCCTCCAGAAATACGACACACTGCTGGTGCCCAGCTCCAACACTGACAACTCTGTAAACTGGCATATAACATTCACAGACTTCCAGGTAGGCGTACCACAGAGTTCATAAATATGTATTGATCTAGTGTCTTCATTAATATTGAATATGAATGTGTGTTGTTGTATTAAAATTGTAGTAGTTGGAATCTTGAGTATTTAAAGAGAATCCCCTGCCACGGCATGCAGGATATATGATGTAACACATGAAATGCTCTTATCTGGGCCACTCCACTGGGGACTGCTCTTAGCAGGGAAATCTACAAAGCATAGCTTACATTGGATATGAGATTTAAATTCAACTTTGGCACTCTGGAGTTTTCCAACTATAAACTCTGCTGAGCTACATTTCCCTGTACGTTTTAAATACTTTGTTGACACTGCAGGATAGTTCCTATTCTTTGTCAAATATGAAGAATTTGCTAATAAGTCACAAAGCACAGATGTGCTCTTTCATAGTTAGTAATTTGATTGAGCAATATATAAAACATGCTGGAAAAACATATTCAGACCAATGAGAAATTGCTTAAAATTGCGTGTTACTAATGTCAAGTCATTAGTTTTGTATTTGTATCATACTGTTTTGAAGATGTAGTTTTGAAATCATTTTTTAAAAAGGTTTTTAGGGATAAATGTCTAATTGATAAGTTAAGATGAAGGCTCCCCAGCTTCAGTAGTTGAAATGCTACAAGCTACCTAAGCCCCTGTTTGTCTTAATGAACACTCAATTTGTGCTAAAAGTGTGACATTTCACATTCATATATTATCTGCAGCAACAGTTACTCATTATATCATGCAATTATAGCTGATGAGTAATCGCCATATATTATCTAAGCAAGGGATACTGTATTGTGAGATGACCATATTAGGAAAAGAAATCCTGATGGGGCGCTTTGCATTGGGGTCTTCTTCCGTGCTGAAGTGATTTATTTTCCCGTAATGGCTGTTTCACAATACATTATCCATCTTGTTATACAAATCTGCGCCGAAACAAGAATATAAACTGAGTATTTATATTAATAAATTTTATTCCAGCTTCGTGCCATGCGCTAATAAAATATAGTTTCATGGCTTGTGTTGAGAAAATAGTCCTTTAGAATGTTCTGGTCAGGACTCAGCAACGCGCTATGCCACCATAACTTTCCTCATTTTCCAGGTCTTTAAATTGGGCCTTCGTTTAGTACTTCAGCGTCCCATAGTCCCATCTTTATATTGAAACCGTTGTCTGTTTGTTAACTGTGCTAATGGCGGAGTGATATGAGACCACAAATTCAATGCACAAAACCCGTTTCCATAATAATGCCACACGTCCAGGACACCTTCCCATTAAAATTCAATGGAGTGTTCTAGAGAGCCTTATAATAAATAATTGCAATTAACTATTGAATTGTCTGTTGTGTAGACACAGTGTAGAATGGTATTGCTCCACTAGATATGAAGAAACATATAGTTGTGCTCATAAGTTTACATACCCTGACAGAATTTATGATTCCTTGGCCATTTGTCAGAGAATATGAATGATAACACAAAACATTTTCTTTCAGTCATGTTTAGTGTTGAAGCTGTTTATTGTCAAACAACTGTGTTTATTCTTTTAAAATCATAACGACAACAGAAACTACCCAAATGACCCTGATCAAAAGGGGTATGTAAACTTTCGATCAGGGTCATTTGGGTAGTTGTGTTGTGATTATGATTTTTTTTTTAAAAAGAGTAAAAACAGTTGATTGATAATAAATGGCTTCACCCAAACACTAACCATGAGTGAAAGAAAAGTTTTCGTATTATCCATATTCTCTGAAAAATGGTTAAGAAATCATAAATTCTGTCCAGGTATGAAAACTTATGAGCACAACTGTATTTGTTGGTGGAGTATAAAGAGGTCAATTATTAAACTCCCTTTACAACAAGCACTGCTCCATTTCTTTACCAGATCCAAGCGTTCAACGTCCAGTCCAGCAAGTTTGCCTCGGCCAGTGACTGCGCCACTTTCTTCACCCCGGCCATTCTCATGGGCCTCATCACATCACTCATCCTGCTCCTCGTCCTGGCCTATGCTCTGCACATGGTGGTGCACCTCAAGCACATTGACCGTTACGAGGAACACAAGACCACTGTGTACTTCCCACGCAATACTGAAGTCGAATGCACAGATAAGAACAACCTGTAAACCTCCAGGATCCCCTGAGGACCTCCAGGCAGAGAGACAGACAGTTTGGCTCTGATGCCCATTCAGTGAATGCCGGTGGCAGACTGGAAGCACTTCCTTCAGAGCTTTTCGGTTCTGACTGCGCTACTACACTCGCAGGACTGTGGTAGAACAGTGAGAGTCCAAAGCAGATTCCTGTGGGATTTTACAGGTTCCGCTGCATTACAGTCGACTGAGAAACACCGAGATCTGCCAGCGGTTAAAAAAATATTTGATGGGAAATTCTGCGCAGTTAGAGGCAAGAACTGCGGATGTTTGTTTTTCTTTCTTTTGAATAAAATTCAGATTAGCACAATATTCAATGTACCTTGAAATTGCATCATCTGTCTTAGCATAGAACTTTCTGGTGAGAACCAGGTTAATTTAAACATGGGCGCTTTATTACACTTACAAACTGTGTATAAACCATTATGACTTAACTGAGCTATTATAAATTGTAAGTGAAGTCTTCACGTGTTAGACACTGAAAATCTGAAAATACTATGCCTATATCGTCCCAGTGTTAAAGCATTTTTTATTGTTGAAGAAATAGACTATATGTGAAAATGTACATACAGTACTGTGCACCTAAATCTTTAAGCATCTTTGCAGATGGTTTAAAAGCATTTCTCTCAGTAGTTAACGTCTTTCTCCCAGCAAAAACACAAATTAACATTAGAATCAATGCAAACAAACAAGAAAATAAAAAGACAGGGTTTTTGTGTGTATACAGTAGTTGATATTTTGTGATTTGGTTAGAAGAGCACTGGTTTTCTCCAGCCATTGCATGAATGTGTGAACCTCCATTAGCAGCACCTGATTTACTCTAATGACAGACTTTGCTGTTTTGATGGGAGCTAAAAGTAATATTGGTCTTCCACAATAAGTGAACAGGGAATGGTTATGCCAAAAAATTAGACATGTATAAAATTACTGTTTACTGGATTCATAGTACTGCCCAAGTAAACAACTTTTAAACCTAATTTTCTGAGGTGCTTAAGACTTTTGCACAGCACTGCACATATATGAAGTAATGGTTTCTATGCAGTATGTAACAGAACCCAAAGTGTCACCAAATACCAAATCTGACCTTCAAGGACTCGCAGAGGATGTAGTAGGCTTTACTGGGAGATGTTTTTAAATCGTTGTTTTATTGCATTTTTGTGTAAACTGTATGTTTACTCCAGTTTTGTAATTTCTTATTTTTTTTTTATTCTTCTGTGTATGCTTTTAAGCTGAGCCTTCAACAGTGAGATGGAACTCGACCTCTTATTAACCAGTTGGATTTTACCTACAACCATTGAAGCACAACGGAAGCAACAAGTTGTAACATACAGCATGCCAGTGGCTACAACCATTTCAATAGCATTGTATAATGTATATGAATAATAATCATTATATTCTAAATGAGGGAAAAAACTAAACAGTTTTTATTTATATGTGTATGAAATGGGCGATGGTGTGTTGATGTTAAATTATTCTTGTCCCCTTCTGTTTCTGTTGAGTTCAATAAAACCAGCAGCACATTCAGGAGAGCTGTCAATCATGCCTGAGTAATATTAACATTGTCTATTAATTATGTCTGTATACTAAATGTTTAGCACTGTTAAAGTGATGCCCTAATATATAAAAGAGAACACAACATAACCAAACTAAAGACTATAGGTGTTTCCTTTGACACCTTGGCTGGGTCACAGGTCGTTATAATTTAAACCCTTTTATATTTATAACTACAATTCTCTGAGCTTGCCTGGATTGGTCACATGACTACAGATTTCTTTCTTGAATTTCTGGATTTTTCAGTGGTTGATCTGCAAAGCCATTCAGAGTGGTCTGAATTGTGCAGAAAGTTACAGAGCAAATGTTTTTATGTTGCATTGATGATAGTAAAATGGTGGTAATTCTGGAAAATACTACTTGAAGTCATGTAAATTTAAGGGACAACGCCGAAGTGCCAGCTGAAGTGTGGTTTCGGACAGGGAGGCACTCCTCCTCCCCGAAGTTATGGTGGAGAGAGGTGGCTCGCTGTTGATGGGGGAAATCAGTACTGATGATTTCCACTTGGGCGTAAGCCGTACAGTTGTCCCTGTTGGCCGCAGTGGATTCCTTCGGTAAACTCTGACTGGCATGGCTTCTAGTTCTCTAGCTGGTTGAACACCCTGTCGGTAAATAGGAGTAAATCGGTTCTTTGGGTTTTCCCATGGACGATCTGTACACTTTCTAAAATTCCTGGCAGGCTGCTGAGTCCCGCCCCCTCATTGGGTTTCAGCATGCCAGCATCCATTGGCGTCCCTGGTAGGGGACCCAAATTTGCCATGGAGACAGTGCGGACTCCGTGAACACGTCTTTTTGGATGCCAGCCATGCTGCAGAACTCCTTTCACTGGTAGCCATTTTGTTCCGACAGGCCGATATCAGGCATGTCTGGACTGTTCAGTCCCCTTGGAGAACCTCCACTTCGGGGAACCATGCATGAGCCTTCTGTGTGAAGTGACATGTTTGGGCTGCACAGTTCCCCGGACTCGTCTGTTGGCATGGTTCACATTTTTAACACCTCGCCGATCCATCCCACCACCACCCACTTGCTGTTTGCACCTAATTTTGGCAAAGGGCCTCCATACCTGAATCCCTCTGCAGACACACCCGTATTAAGCCAATAGCTTAGCGCTAGCGCATTTAGCGCTCAAGGGAAAATTTATGAGGTCGAAACTGCAGCTGGGCGGGTGTGTTCCTATACTTTATTCATCCGTACACTTGGGTCCCATTCTTTTGCCTTATAATATCCTGCATGGCCAGGAAGTGTTTAAAAAATGATTAAGACCCAAACTTTTTCTCAAATTTGGAAGTTTTTAAAAACCCAACTAGGTGTCCACGCCTGGTCCTGGAGCTCCATCATACTGCAAAATTTAATCGAATACATTTGATCCAGGCAATAAAGGCCCTCAGGGAAGTCTGAATATAAAACCCAGATGTGTTGGATCTTCACCCTTCAGCCAGGTAAACCCCCAGGAGCTGGGGACCCATTTTAGAGCTATTAACCTCTTTGGATTTCTGGTTGCTGACACCACTGCTTTGAACAATACAGGGCGGGTCTGCCTAGTAACTACCCCTGGACCCACGGCCCGGCCATCGATGGCGGAGAGGCCCAGGGGGCGTGCTAGCTCCACGGATGGGATCCG
>JBBIGC010000131.1:20631354-20644879 GCA_037576955.1 Lepidarchus adonis
GTAGCAAAATTCAATGCGGCTTTGAAAATGCATTCCGAGCTGACCACGCCCACCCTACGCCAATCATTGCGTCAAGGTGGGGATTGGCGGAAGCGTGTTACGTTTAGTAGAGCTCTGATTCTTTTTAGGATTCGGCTCCTCTGAGTCACTCACTAAACTGATTCGGGTGCGTGAGTCGCTTGAGTCAGTATTGGCGCTAACCCGCTCTCTGGTTCCGATTCGGGTACATGTGTCCGGTTGTAGAGGAAGTTAACCGCCAGGAGCGCTAACCTGCTCTCTGATCCGGGTGCATGAGTCACTTGAGTCAGTATTGGGCTGTAAAGGAATTTAACCGGTGGATTCACTCATGTTCTGTGCTCCAGGAGTGCTAACCTACGGAGCCCGCAGCGTCACCTGCAGGAGTAAAAAAAAACAATCCGTGGCGACGGATTCACAATCCAGTCCCTCAGTTTATAAACCGTACCCACAAATTCTTAAACTGTTCCCTTGGTTTTACAAATCGTGCCCACGGATGAATAAACCTTACCCATGAATTTCCAATCCGTGCGCTCAAATTTTATAAACCGAACGTTCGTTTTTTTAATCCGTACCCACACATTCATAATCCGTGCGCACGCTTTTGCAATCTGTTCCCAAGGGACTGTAAACTGTACTCATGGATTTATGGCCCGCCCCCAGTATTTGCCGACAGATTAATAAACAGATTAATTAAACAATATACAATTAGATTCATTAATGATGCTGCGGGCTGTCTGTGGGCGATTCAGATTCGCTTGCAGGGCTGTTTTTCTAACGTTTAGATTGTTTAAAACATGGCGGCTAACTTCCTCTACAACCGGACCGGCGTAGGGGGGGTGTGGTCAGCTCGGAATGCATTTTCAAATTGAATTTTGCTACACATATCCCACGGCGTCATGATGAAAATGCAATCGGAAGTGTCCTAGCTGTTAGTCTAAATGCATTTAGGACAAATAACATTTAAATGTTAAGTTTGCTACTGTTTCTGCTGACACATTACACATATCAAATCAATTTGGGTTTTACATTTTCATTTTCATTTTGCTACATATAAAGCATTAAAAAAGTATACACTTTACAACTAAAGACTACTGTTGGAAATGGCAAATGTAAATAATATAATTGAATTTTCATCTTCATTCTGCACCAAATATTGCACGCGTGGAGGTGATGGAAAATGTAAATTGAAATACAGAATTACATTGCCATTTTGAATATTGCATTGCAATTTTAAGTTTTATTCACCTTGAATATTTCGTGTTGAATAAGAGTTCAATGTGAATTGGTGGGTTTAATAGTGCACTGTGCTAAGGCACCATCAGTGTCACCTCTCCAATGTGTTTACTGCTGTGGTGGTACTTGGTTTACTTTACTGCTGTGGTGGTACTTGGTTTCATCCACAGTGTATGTTGAGGCCATGGCACAGTAAAACAATGTTTCCTAAATGCTTTACTGTAATAAGAGACGGCCATGAGAGAGACTGGTGTTAGCTTTATATGTGTTACTCATTCATGCATGTTACCGGCTGTACCCCCTGTAATGCTTATTGAATTTGCGTAGCATATGGATTTGAAACCATTCTCCCTTACAGAATGTCTCTGTTTATACTGTAAGTTTCATGCTTTTCTTCTTCGGCCCATGGAGTTTTCTATGAAGTTATGGGTTAAGAGATTGGGATGATCGTGGCAAAGCCTTGACCTTGTGATCAGTTGATTTTGTTGCATGCGATGGGCAGTGGTGGCCTAGTGGTTTGGACTTTGCATTTGTGAAAGGAAGGTCACTGGTTCAAGTCCCAGCCCAGGCACCGCTGAGGTACCACTGCTCCCAAGATATAGTTTCTGTAGTTGATAGCTGCCTGCTTCTCCATGTGTGATGGGTTAAATGCAGAGGTCACTTTTTGTGGTGCACATTCTTGAGTGTATTTAAAATCAGAATCAGAAAAACTTTATTGTCCCTGAGGGAAATTGCTTATGTAACGACTGCGACATAGAGACAATGACATAAAAGAACATGCATCCTATACTAAAGAAAATACAAAGGTAATAAATATAACAGATAATAAAAATACAAGGTGAAGAGAAAACACAGTACTAAAAATACAAGGTAGAAAATAAAAAGGTCCTGTAAATACAAAGGTAACAAAAACTACAAGGTAAAAAAAATTTTTTTATGAAAAAGCACTAAAAATAATATGATAAATTATGGTAAAATTAAATTATGGTAAATTATGGTTTACAATTACAAATAGTCACTTTCCACCATTACAAATTATCATTTATAAAACAAAGGTATGAACATTGTGTATACCTTTACTCAGATTGCACCTTTCCGTCTACCCATTCCTCCTGCAGTTATATCATTACAATTGTCTGATTTCATGTGCTACAGTGAAACCATAATTATAGTATTTACTAAGGTAGTTAGGGTGAGTTTTAATATTTAGGATTAAGGATTTAAGGTGATGTTTGCATTTGCACAGTGTTTACAGTGGATCATTCAGAAAGCATTTCAATGCTCAATTCTACTATTTATACGTACATTCCACCACTCCAGGGCTAAAGTACCCTGGCAAGACCAAGTTTGATGACCAGATGCATGAGCTGCAGAACAGTGAATACACACTAGGAGTTCCCCTCATCCCATCCACCCCAGAGGAGATGGAGGACATGTTGAAGCTCTGCTCTCATGTGCGCTTCAGAGTTCCTCAGCAGGTACATGGATGTCTGTACTGTTGTGTGTTTGTGGAGTTGAACTTTAGTTACACCAGAGATGTCCAATACATGAGCATTCACTTTATGCTTAGATTCTTCAGGGATTGGTAGATGTACGCATTCCACACAATGACTTTTATCATGAAGGTCAGTCTGAGTTTTACTCTGCATCAGATCTACTTTTTACTGTGTTTGTTTGCATAATTTGAAGTGATTAGAAGTGGTTATGAATATTGAACGACATATTAATACAGTTTCCCCCTAATATGTGTAGTTTTCATGGAGATTATGGGGGAGAATTCTAAATATGCCTTACATGAACACATGCACCTGATAGCCACTCCTTTGCAAGTAATCTGGGGAAAGCAGGACCAGGTGTGTATGCACGTGATGGACAACCAAAGTAATAACATTAACCACATTCAAACAATTCAGTAATGGAGTCAGACATTTTACTACTACACATGCACTTTCCCCTCTTTCTCTTCATAGGTGGTGAATGTGTCTGGGGCATCTGTGCTTGCTGAGGCTGTGCCAGGCTGTCGTGTAGACCTGCTGGAGAACTGTGGGCATTCTGTCGTGATGGAGCGGCCACGGCGTACCGCCAAACTCATCTTGGAGTTCCTCATCTGTCAGCAGAGTGTGGCAAGCGCCGCTACCAAAAAGAAGTTCTGAATAACCACAAAAAAAACACAATTATGGACTATTATAATATTTAGTGCATCCCATTGGTATAAAATCACTGTCCCAAGTACAATGTCTTCTCCTTTTTTTCATTTTAAACCAAATTTTAAATAATGCATTTTAAAAATCTGATAATATTTAATGTGAATATTTATGGCAATTAAGATTTGATGCCAACACCCTTTTCCATTTTATTGCAGGTGGCTCTGAAATAAACAAATGTTATATATGATGTACTGGTTTGTGTGTTCACGTGGATGATAAACCTATGAAAGAAATTAAAGTCGTTTCTTAAAGAGCTTTATTTTAAGCAGAAATATTCCAAACATAGGTTTGTGCTGTCCCTGGCACAGATGTGCTCTTTTTTTCAGCCACATCTTCGATTAATGTGATTGGCGCTTGTGTGTGTCACGTGACACAGCGCGGCTCCACCGCGGGCTGGAGCTGCATGCTAACTCATTACTGCAATGCACTGTCTGGTGTAAGCGACAGCACCTTCCTTTTCCCACTGCAAATACCTCGCA
This sequence comes from Lepidarchus adonis, assembly GCA_037576955.1. Classification (NCBI taxonomy): domain Eukaryota; kingdom Metazoa; phylum Chordata; class Actinopteri; order Characiformes; family Lepidarchidae; genus Lepidarchus; species Lepidarchus adonis. The sequence goes on from JBBIGC010000131.1 coordinate 20,635,292, forward strand.
CCTGGACTATGTAAGCACGCGTCTGTTTTATATGCGTGTTACGGTTATGTAAATGTGTTTATTTCGCTATTTTCCAGAAATGTTGACAGAAAGCTAACATTCTCTAGAATAACAATTAAAAACCGCTAGCATTGTTAGCGCTAGCCACCTAGCCTTCACAGGCTAGCTCTGCTAATTAGCTACTAATTTCAGATTTAATCACCAAGACAGTGTTAGTGTATAAACATGACCCTTTTTAAGCTTGGTTAGATGTTTTTTCCTTCCAATATCCAGTTTAGGGCACACATCCTTAAATCGTACACGTATGCTAGCTGACTTTATAGCTAGCTAATATTACAAGCTGCGTGTACCTTAGATTTCACATCCTTCCTGTAGCTGTTGTGACGTTATGACAAATGTCGTCTCTTTGTAAGGTAAATAATTCAAATATTGCATATTGCATATGCTGATAACTTTTCTCCGTTTTATTCTGCAGATCTAAACAGCCATCACCTGAACGTTATCTGCGTGCCAGAATCGAAAACGCATTCCTGTCAAATGGATAATGGGGACTGGGGGCATAGGGTAAATTATAGAATTCTGGCTGCTTAATAATATTATTTTACTCATTCATTGTATGTTTACTTCATTGAAACGACCTAGACGAAGCTGTGTAAACATAAACTATTCTGGAGTCAACATAGCACATCTGTCCTGTGTCTGTACATCATTTTCTATAGATGACTCACCCAGTCACATTAAATGTTGGAGGTCACCTCTACACCACCTCAATCGCTACGCTACAGCGTTACCCAGACTCTATGCTGGGAGCTATGTTCCGTGGCGACTTCCCAACCACACGAGATGCTCAAGGAAACTACTTCATTGACCGTGATGGGACTCTCTTCCGCTACATACTAAACTTCCTACGCACATCTGAGCTTACCCTACCAGTTGACTTCATGGAGCTGGATCTTCTGCGCAAAGAAGCTGACTTTTATCAGATAGAACCCCTAATCCAATGGCTCAATGACCCAAAGCCACTGTACCCTCTGGACACCTTTGAACAGATGGTGGAGCTATCTAGTACCCGCAAGCTCTCGAAGTACTCAAACCCAGTAGCTGTCATCATCACACAGCTAACAATAACCACCAAGGTTCACTCCCTGCTTGAGGGAATCTCCAACAACTTCACAAAATGGAACAAACATATGATGGACACAAGAGACTGCCAGGTTTCCTTCACCTTCGGACCATGTGACTACCATCAAGAGGTATCTCTCAGAGTTCACCTCATGGACTACATTACTAAACAGGGGTTCACAATTCGGAACACTCGGGTGCATCACATGAGTGAACGTGCCAATGAGAACACAGTGGAGCACCACTGGACTTTTTGCCGGCTGGCTTACAAAGTAGAAGACTGACAACTCCATTAATTGAAATGATTACATGTCCCATGTGGTTGCTGCTTATGCAAATTCTATTACGTAATTGAGCTGTATATATTTCGGTGTTTGTTTTGTGACCAAATTCATTAATGAGGGAAAAGGACTGGGAGGGGGGTTTATAAAGGAGGACTTCAAGCAAGTGAGTGTTCTATTATTCCTTAAATAAAGGGTTTGTTTTATTGGATAAGTGAACGGAAAAATACGGACACTTTTAATCCATTCATGAAAAAAGGCACCAGAAAATGATTTACCCTAGACATAAAATTGTGCACTGTGTGCAACATCAAGGTGTTGATTACATGCATGTTTTTACCATGTACTTGAAGTATTAAAATATCATGTCAATTTATTTTTCCCCTTGAAGTTTATTTCTGAAGCAGTATATGAGACACTGACATAAAAAAGGCAATTAATGTATAAGTTGGACAATGTGTCTGCAGGCAAATCAGACTTCCAGACCCTGGCCTTTCAAATTTGTGTACCTTACCAAGTCCTACAAATGTTTGGTGTAACCACCATTTGTTTCTGGTTGAAATTTGTTCGCAGATGACGGTAACTTGAAATTATGGATTTTAACATGCACTCGGTGTGTTTGAATGAGCTGAATATACGATATAAATGAGGACTGTGTCCCATCTCTAAAAGACGACTTGGTACAGTCCCTTACTGACCAATCAGCGCACTGCGTGACGTTTGCGCAGCCATATTCAGAAATGTCAGCCTCCTGTAGACATCCGAGTGCAGGAAGTACGAAGAGAAGGACACGACAATGTTAGAACCTAGCAGAATTACAGCAAAAATACTGTAAGTGCTAGATAGCTAATTGCTACGCCCTGTTTACAACTAGGTCTTTCGAAAGAGAAGAAATGTTCGGAAAGAGTAAGAACCTGAAATACATACTGAGTCTAGTACCAGGCAAACGACGCTTCGGAATCTACAGGTTTCTGCCCTTCTTTTTCTGCATTGGAGGTGTTATGGAATGGGTCATGATAAACGTCAGAATAGGAAGAGAGACGTTTTGTAAGTAGCTTGAAAATCTCACGTTCATGAAGTGTTCATGCGCACCAATGTGCGCTGCTTTTGCGCAACATCCATCACTTGTTTAATACACACTTCAATTCTAATGATAATGTTCATCATTCTCATAGCAATTTACATTTGTATGTATAGTGTTGGCCAGTATTTGTTTTACTTTGCATATATATGTAATGTATTACACCAGAATTTCCCAGAAACTATCATAAAGGTTTAATAACCTGCTTCAAAACATAAATTTTTATTCCGTAGCATTAATTTAAGGAGCTAATTTGTTAGGTATGGTATATTAGGAGCTGGGAATGCTAAAATGTGTAGAATGGATCATCTCCAGAACCAGTAGTCTTTGGGAGCACGCAATAGTCCATCTGACTTGGCTCATTTAGCACATTACCCAACTCCTCATGCACTGAGCCAGGTGTGTTACTCACCTTCATGGCAAAAGTAAGAATTTAATTAGTACATGTGATAAAAATATTTGTCTTTCTTTAGATGACGTCTACAGGAGAAAGCGCTCTGAGAGGGAGTACCAGCAGAAAGTTCAGGATGGATTGATTGTACTTCCCTCGCCAGAACCAAAATGAACATAAGGATTATCTTCACTAAGTCCCGGGAAGCACGAAAACCCAAATATAATAAAACACAGTGAAAGATGAGACTTTTCAGCACATTTTTTTATTTGTTCTTGCAGTAGAAGTGTGTATTTCGTCCTGTAAAAAAAGGGGTGAACAAAATCATCTTAACGTTAAGATCGTTTCATCTAGTAAAGAGAGAATTCAGATTTTAATATGCTGTGGGAAATCTACAGCTCATAAACAGGACTTTGGTTCAATATTTCAGTATTTATTAATGAAAAGATTTGAACGTTTCTACAGAATGTCACTTTTGTCCAGTTTTATGGATTTTCTGTGACACTGACATGTGTTGCAACTTCCCTTACAACTGTACAATGTTAAATAATAAAAAGTGGTAACATGATTAAGCGGTAAAACGTTTACTTTTCCATATTAAACATGCCCTTGTACTTGTGCTAAGCAAATAGACAGAGAACTTTGAATAAAGCTTTTAAAGCCTTATGCCGATGCTAAGAGTGCTTGGAATAACAACCAAACTTCATCATCATGGGGCCATTTGCCAGTTGGCTGTTCACAGAGGGAGCACTCACTAGACATCCTCCCATCTCTTCTTTCATTTGTAGTTTCCAATTGGTAGAGATCTCAGACAGATAAAGCTGTTCGGATGCTGTGCCAGCATCACTGGGTTCCCATCCAGCCGCACCTCCAGCATGTTATACCTTATGTAGTGAGTGTCGTTGCCTTTGCAGAACGTTTCATCCGTCAGGGATGTTATGTTATTGTTCTGAAGAACAAGAAGAGAGAACAGATACATTATTTTCAGTGGTTTAATATCTTAGTGGTTTGCTGAAACTGGATCTATTCTGCTTATAACATACTGAGTGTGTCTACAGATAATTGATTATTTGATGTATTTTATAATATTATCCTCAACACAAAGCTTTTTATGTTACACTGAGCACCAGATATTGTTTTCTGTTTTGGAGTATGTCTGCTTTGATATTAATGGGTTAAAAGTGTGAAAATATGTCTTATTATTGGGTTTCAAGTGCCACCATGTTCAGTAGAGTATAGTTTATCTCAACCTGGTTCAGAGGGAATTGTTGTAATTTTTCCTTTTTGTATAAAAAGTTAGTTTTTTAACGAAAATCAACTGTAAGTAGAACTTGTTCAACTTATAAAAGTTATACTTCCAGTTGATGAAGCGCCATTCCCAGAAATTTTCGTGTGGTGTTGACTGAATCAAACGTGAACGCTCTCTGGTCAAACGTACAATTAATTCCTGCGAGAGAGAGAGACTACAATACGCGGATGTAGCGTGTTCAGTTGATGTGATTGGCTGTAAACTTTGGCTACCGTTTGAAAAAACACATTTGTGCATCCAGCGCTGTCAGGGAGTTTCTCAAAAATCCACAAATAAATGTCACGATATTCACGAATATATACAGTGGTGTGTAAATACAGGTTTAACGGTTTGTGAATAAATATAACTGCACTGACATTTGTGCATCACATAACATTTTTGTGGCGTTGACAAATGCTTTTGTAAATGGTGTTACATTTATTTGTAAGTCATGAATTATATTTGTGAATCTTGTTACATTTTTTTGATAATATTGACACTAAACTCTCTCCATATACTTGTGCTAAAATCCACAAAGTGTCTTGCAATGTTCTTCAAAGCAAACTGTCTGAAGTCTGAAGATCTCTTATTTTCTCATCTGACTAAAAAATCTGGATTGCAGTACATACTATGTAGCATTGTCAGCATGTACTGTATATTTAAGTGTATAAATAATGAACTTGCATAAAGATGGACGATGTGCAGACTCTCAGGAAGTGTTGGAATAGCTTCCAGTTGATTGTCACCAAGGTAAAGGTATGCCAGTTTGCTGAGCTTCTACTCCAGAAGATGCAAATTGGCATTAATTTACAAAAGAGAAGAAATGCATGTTAGACATGTTAGACATTATATGTGAAAGAACAAAAAAAATTTTAAATTAACTAGCCATCTAAAGTATTTACTTTAAAAATGTTTGATTTGACTCCCTTAGTTTTGAGAAGATTGTGATTGGCATTGAGGGAGCTGAGTTTTGTTGGTAGCATTGGTAGTTTGACCAGCCGGTTCTCTGCCAGCGTTAGTTCCTCCAGTTGGTCCAATTTAGAAAATGCTCCATCCTCTATCTCTGAGATGATATTGCCAGTCAGGTCAATCCTTTTCAGTGTAGCTGTAATGAATGTAAATACAAATATATTTTTACCAAACTATAGACACCTGAGAAAAATATATTTAAAAATATGTTATTCTGAGGCTCTGTTGTGATGGTTGTTTTGATCTATTGTCAGTTAAGTGTTAAAACTAGAGTGGTATGCTATGTTACAGGGTCTCTGCTGCATGGCCCTTTATTCCTCAGCTTCACCCATTTGCAGATACTGTTTTAATCAGTTTGTTTTCACTAGAGCAGTGCTTCTCAATTATTTTCTGTCATGCCCCCCCTAGGAAGAAGAAAACATCTCGCGCCCCCCGCGCGACCATAAATAGTATCATTTGTCTATAAAATTGTTATAAGTTCACCGCTGCATAACACTGTATCCTTATTAACGTATAAGAGAATAAAAAAAGAAAGAAATATGGACCAATTTACAACAAAAAATACACTTAGGTATTGGACTTTATTCTAGAACAGTAAAAATAAAGTAAAAATAGAAAAATAAAAAAGCATGTTCCCCGAGGTCAAACGTGCCCCCCTTGATGGAGCCATGCACCCCCCCCCCCAGGGGGCCCGCCCCACTATTTGAGAAACACTGCACTAGAGTAACCAGCTTGCATTAGACAAATCATACAACCACTGGATACCCCAAGTGATAATACTGACCGCAGGCCTGGCCCGTGAGCTAAGCTTGTGAACACAACCAAGCTAATATTGGTGTTACTCTTACATACATAGTCAAACAAAACTGAAAAAAAAAACTGCTGATCTGCCAGATATCAATTTTCAGATTTTCAAGATGTTTTTTCACAGTAAAAAAAAAAAGCTTATATATATTTCTTTTTTGCATAAATTGTATTGTACTGTATTTTTCCAAAAACAAGATAAAAACAACCTAATTAAATAAATGAAACACAAATATTACACTTGGTAATTTAGTTACTGGGAAAATGATCCAAAAGTATGTGAACGTCAGAATTACCGGGTCATTTTAAGGTCAGGAGTTTTCAAGCAATGTCATGACAATAAGGTGCTGTGTTACGTTGGCAAGAAAACTGTCTGGAAAAGATTGTAAATTCATCTCTAAAATGGTTGCTACCAGTCTATAGTCAGACATACTGTGTACAAATAGTGGAAAGGGAGTCATATCAGATACTGAAAAAGGTTCACTTACTTTTGCTGGAATACTGGATCATTTCCCTCATTAAATACACCATGTTCAGCTGTAATATTTTTGTCATTTGTTTCTTTTTAAGTAGGTGGGAAAATATTATGTTTCAATAATATAGAAAATTCAAAAGGGTTCACAAACTTTCAAGCACTACTGTGACACCACTATGGCCAGAGTTTTAACAATTATAAAACATGACTCAAACCTTTGTTATGAATTGCGCAAGCACAAAAAAGTCTTTGGAAAATATCACTCATGATAGATTTTGATGACGTTGATTCTAGGCCAAACCTAGAGCAACTCTTCTCACCAACATCAGCGAAGTCCTTGTTGCTAATTTTGTTGATTTTGTTGAAGCGTGCATACAGGTAAGCGGTTTCTTTCGGCAGAGCTGGCACAGTTGTCATCTCTGGGCTGACTTCTTCACAATACACCGATCCAGTCAAACACACACATAGCAAACAAGTGGGCAGATCTGGGGGAACACATCCTTTACTCAGTTTTCATTATGCTAGAAATTCAGATTGCAATGCTAATATGAACATTTCTGTGTGAATCTGAGTATCACCTGCTTCTTTTTTCTCTGCTGCTGGGGTTGAGTCTTCTTCATTACCTGGACTTTCATAGTCTGAATCTGCAATGACTTTTATCTGTAGATTTACATGTTAAGAAGTGATGATTGACAGCCATTTTTCTATAGTTTCTGCATAATGCACCTAAAATCAGCAACTCACTTCCTCCAGAGAAGTTACAGTGTAAGTGAGCTGCTTGTGCTATGGAGAATTGGACACCAGCCCATTATGGATTTAACAGAGTACACTTTCCATTGCATGCCATTTTGTGACTCCAGATTTATATCAAGTGTTTTGTGCTTTTGTTTATGAAGAATTGCTTTTCTTGCCAATATTTTATGAAATATTGAGAAAAAACTACTACTAAAGAAATACAGTTCTCTGTGCAAAGCCGTAATTACTGGAATACAGCCACAAACTACAGTTCCACTCAAACATAAGCGTCTCTGTATCATTTCTAGAACTTTAACAGGCTCCTTACCTTTGGTTCCTTGGCCTCCATGAAAACCTCTACCTGCAGTTCTTCAAAGTTCTGGATTTTTGCTGAACCTCTGTGTCGAGGCTCCATTTTCTCTTTGCGTGCTGTTGCACAGAACGTCCAAGGCACAATTAGAAAAGCGAAGAGTAACTTCTTCATGTCCATCTTCACGAGTGGAGAAGCAGTGCTTGCCCTCATCAGTGTGTGCTGTACTGCAAAGAGCAGTGCAGTGTGTGTCTGGAGGAAAGTTCTTTTGCTGAGTGGTTGCCTCTTAACTTCTGAGTCTGTGCAAACTTCTCTTAACCCACTGTGTGCTGCTGCAGGTCAAGTCAGGTAGCTGCTCCCCCATATTCAAACAGTACTGGACACCAAATACTGTTTGAGTATCTCCATTTTTGAAAAACACATGCAGGTTTTTCAACTTTATTGTGTCTGCAGATTTATGTGAGAGAAAAATACACACAACACCAGATGCTGGAGTTACTAGAGGCAGATTCATTTAGGAATCTGCTAGTGATTTGTCCACAGACCTTTTATAATGAGAGAAAAGCCTGCATGAGGAATGAAGGAATCTTTCCATGAAAAGAGAGATATTTTCATGGGAAGAATCTTTGATTTGGAAAGTGGGTAAAAGTTTGTAGGAAGGAAAAATCTTGTGAAGGACAAACCAGAACACCGGCAATGGAAATACAGACCAGTTCAACAGGAAATGATTATTAATTTAGGAATCTTGGCCCAGTCTCGTTTAAATATTGTGAACATTAAAGGGCCCATATAATGGTTTAAAAAATAAAAATAAAACCAAGGTTGTTGAAAATGTACAATTTACTTCCCAGTCCAAAAAATGGCAATTTTGAATTGACTGGTTTCATTAAGTCACATATTTATAAATATGAACCTCTGATTGAGCAGCCAATCAGAAGTAAGGCAATTTACATATATCAATCCCAATGGCACAGTAGCAAAAAACATCTGTTTAACCCGTTTAAATTTTTAATTTTTTTTAATTATTTATAATAAAAATAATTATACATTATAAATTTAGTAATTATTTAAAATATTTAAAAAAATTTCCCTGCATAAAAAGTATGTGCATTTCACTCCTAACACACAATAGGAATTAGTTTTTTAAATTTTATGTTGGTTATGATAAAATATCAACTTTATACTCTGCAACAACTGTTGCCGGTGGGTAACCACATAGTCTAAATTTACACAAATTCTTTAATTTGACCTATTTACACATATAAAAACTAAAATAACAATAACATGTGTAACATATTATAACCAGTCATGGTTATAAATGTGTTCAGAAGTTCATTACATATAAAAAGACACAATGGCAATGCATACTGAAAGGAACTAACAATGATATAAGTGCAATTAATGTATTTCACATAAAACAGTTAAATAATATTTAACAGTAAAAGAAAAATTTATAAAAGAATATTTGAACTTCTAAATTAAGAACTAATAATAAAACGGACAATAGGTATCATCTAGAAGAGCTTAGAATGTTCAAAGTTATAAAACAGAACTGACAATACATTCACATTGTGACAGCAGCTTTGAATGATTTAACATTTATTGACCACTAACGTCATGGCCAGAAGATGACTGGATAGTACATAGGTAAGTGCCTAAGTGAATAGGTAAGAGCCTCTCATTGGATCATTTGTTCATGGATGATTATGTTTCAAATGGCAACAAGTTATTTTACTCTGATGCAGTGAGTAGCTTCTCATTACTTAAATAACCATGTTGGAAGACAAATCCTGTGGTCCTGGAAAATATGTTAATCTGTTTCAGAAGGGTTAAATTATTGGCATGTATCAAACAAAGAAAACATCTAAGAAGATTGCTGAAACTACCAAAACTGGTTTAAAAACCCCAAAGCATGATTAAAAACTGAAAGGATCTTCACAGAAGCAATATGGTCTGAAAAACAATCTTGTATGACCACACTGCAAAAAATAATTTTCTAACTTAGCAATTTTGTCCTGTTTTCAATCCAAATATCTAAAAAATCTTAAATCAAGATACATGAAATAGCATAAGAAATTATGTCTTGTTTTCTGAACAAATAACTCAAAATTAAGTGATCGTTTGCTTAAAAC
>JBBIGC010000131.1:20654212-20665718 GCA_037576955.1 Lepidarchus adonis
AATGCAGTAACATCTTTGTCAATTTGAAACTTGAGAAGTTTAATGAGAAAAGGCAAATGCCAATCACATTGGTCATGTGTGAGTAGGAGGCTCACCTACTGAACATGCATCACACCGCTACCAATCACATTGGTGATGTGTGTTTGGCTAAAGAGTGCTGTTTAACTCTCTGTGTACCTAGACACATTACATTAGAAATTCATGGAGCTCTACGTTTTGTTTGTTTAAAATTATTGGTGAGGGCATCTCAGCAAACACGGAATATTGGTGAGGATGCACAAATCTACGCAGTTGCATTATTGGGTCTTTCCCCCTTTTAAAAAAAGCTCAACAGCGATGTTTTTTTCTCTTCTTCTCATGTTGACAAGGTTCACTTGTAGGCTTCTTTTATCGTTAGGAAAGATTCACACAGCGATGTGGCCTGGTACAAAATGAACCATGGTCTGTTCTATCAATGTTATAAAAGCCCATTTGAACCCAGAATTTAGATTTAAATGTAGCTGGGACATCTCTAAGCCTAACTTTCTTTGCTGTCTCCCTGTTCGTATTTTCCTCTTCAACTATCTACCAAATTTCCCGCATTCATTTTGTGCAGCGCCACCCAGAGGAGACATGAAGTAGCAATGCTGGCAAGTCAAATTGTCAGGGAATGTTTATTAATTAAAATATTGATTTTGCCAAAGTTTCATTGACTAACATTAGCATGATCATTATTTTATACCACCCTTATTATATACTGTAGATTAAATTTTACAATGAGGAACATTATTTTGAAATTATACCACAATTTGTAGACACATTTGCAGAGTGGTGAACCTCTCTCCATCTTTACTTCTGGCTCTGTAAGATACCAAATTGAGGAATCGAGGGAGAAGGGCCTTAGTGAGAGAGTGGAACAATGGGAGTGTGACAAAATATAAATTTGGGGATGTTTCGTCGTCCTTGCTCACGCAATACGATAACCGATACACAGACGGTAATATTTTATTTAAATTAATAAACATTTGCCGCTAATTTGACTCACTGGCGTTGCTACTTCTTCTCTCCCCTGGGTTACACTGCTTTGGCTTTTAGAACATTGATGGAACAGACCGTGGATTATTTTGTGACGACCACATCTCTGCGTCTCTCTTTTCCACACTTTATTAGCAATGGAGGATGCTACGAATGATGCTGTCGAATGTGAATAAAAAACTAACATCGCTGAAGAGCTTCTTTAAAAAGGGAGAAAAAGACACAGTAATGCAAAATGTCTCGTCCCCGCCAATTTCTAGCGTTTGCTGAACTGTCTTCAGCAATAATTTAGATAAGACAGACGCATGTCTCTCCATAATTGGTCTGGTATACACAGGGTTATAACTAGCTGGCTGTAGGAGGGCATGTTTCATGGGGAGATATGCATTGTAGACTATGTAGTATCTGGTGCTGGAAAGTACTGTAGGTGTAAAGAGGTGCTTTATGGGAGTTGTAGTTCGGTTGGTAGCCCGATGCTTGCGCAACTTGCCAAGTGACAAACGAGAATAGAAGTGAAGCCTTGCAGCTGAAGTAGTGGTTTCCAAATGTGGTCGCAAAGCAAATACTGGAACAGTGACAATATCATTGCTGTTACATATGTAAATTAATAACACGTCTCTGTGTTTCTGTGATGTATTTCAATTATCGCAGAATTGTTGTATCGCGATATTGTCGTTATAATGGGTCGCGTATCGTATCATGCGATTCCCACCCCTAGTGACTAAGATCCACTTAATCTGAGCTCCAGAGAATAAAAGGTGGTTTATGAGGTTTGCAAATCATTACATTTTGTTCATATTTTACACAGTGTCCCAACTTTTCTGGAATTGGAGTTGTAAAATAAGTAGAAAATGTGTTGTTGTTGGCCCCACGCACTTCTATAATATAAAATCTGTGCAACAGGACATGATGTTCCTTGGTGACTTTAATGCAGCCTGTGGCTATGTAGCCAAGAAGAACAGGAAGAAAATACGACTGTACACCATGTCCTCTTTCACCTGGCTGATAGAAGACAAAGAAGACACAACAGTGAGAGAATCCACTGACTGTGCATATGACAGGTATGTCTGTCCTATTCTGTTTACATTGTTGTCAATTACAGTTTTCTCCCAACTTATGCTAAATTGTGGTGAAAAGTAAAATGTTTTATATTAATTTTTGGGTAAATAACATCCAATGGTATGAGTTATTACATGCTGTAATGTGTCATGAGATAACCTGACCAAAACGTACAAGTAAATCCACCTAAGACGGACTAAAAACTAACAAAATGGAGAATCCTAGAGTGGCCGAGTCAAAGCCCAGATCATAATCCTATTGAGATGCTGTGGGGTGACCCCTCAAACATTCTGGAGTGGGGCAAACTTTCCTCAGCCTGACGTCAGAGATTGATAGATGCTACAAGAAGTGTCTCACTGTAGTTATTTCAGCCAAATGGGACGTTTTTGTAAGTTAGAAAACACATTTTGTTCATATCTTTTGTTTAATGAATAAATCAAATTACTTTTTGTGGTTTATCTGCAATAATTCACTTTCTAAACAAGATTAAACAAGAAAAGACATTGATATGTAAACATTTAATAAAGAACTGAATATTTATTGGGATGTCCAATGTTTTTCCCACCTGTATCTTAGTGATAATTGCTGATATGTTCTCACAGGATAGTTGTGCATGGAGATGTTTTTCTCAACGCCGTAGTACCGCTTTCAGCAAGGCCATTCAACTTTGCCCAAGAATACCGTCTCACAGAGGAGCAGGTGAAGTACTTTTTTCAGCTGAATTCCCACCATTGGGCCTTGAAATAGTTGTGGCTGTCATGTTTTATGGGTCAGCGCTGCTGGGGATTCAGTGTTTTCTTACTGGCCACTGTTAGATACACTTCCCTTTAAAACTACTTACAAAAAGTTCTTGATATTTGGCTTTAGGGTGAAATGTATAGAAAATGTAAAAAGTTCACACTACAGTAATATCATATCATGAAAGTAATGCATATAAGTAGAAGCCTGCAATGGTGATTTCCTCATCTCAAAGTATTTATTAAAGCCAACAACAGTGGTGAGGAAACCACAGCAAAAAAGGTCATTGACTCAATGTGTCATGTGCCCTTGAGCATCAATTGCAACTTAACAACATCTCATGCTGTTCACAAGTCAACGTATTGCTGCTGAGGCATGACATCCCACTCTTCTTGAATGGTGGCCCTCAGGTCTTTGAGGTTCTGGGGTACGTACAGAGTTATGAGCCTCTACACGGGAACTCAGCTGATCCCATAGGTGCAACCACTCCATTTGAGGTGCCTCGGTCTCCAGCAGCCGTTCCCTAATGATGCTATCTCTATGAGCTGGAGCATTGCCGTCCATGAAGATGAAATTAGGCTTGTGTTGTTCATGCAGGGTCACAATGACTGGATTAATAATGTTATTCAGGTAATATGGGCTTCTCACTGTACCATTCAAGAAGTGCAGGCAGTTCTGTATTGACTAGACACACTTGCCCATCTGCTCGTGTGGTTACAACAGTGGCTGATGCATCTCCAACATCATTGGCAGCCATCATGTCTGCTCAACATAAATCAACTTCTATCAGAGAACAGCACTGAAGTCAAGTGGTCCATCATCCAGCGTAGCTGCTCCCTGGCCCATGTGCGTCGTGGTGTGGTCAGGTACCTTGCAGGTCGTCTAACAAGTAGACCACACTGTTGTAAAAAGTTTTAAATGGTCTGACGTGACACTTGGGTGCCTCTCACCTCCCTTAAATGTTACTGGAGTTGAGTGGCATCATCACCCGGTTCCACACGGCTCTGTTCACAATGAAGAGGTCATCAGTGTGGGATGTGGGACGTCCACTTCTATGTCTTTCTGTGACTCTTACAGTCTCTGTATCTCTGTTAGAACCTGACACTCTAAGCTCAGTGGTCACTTCTGTCTGAGAACATCCTGTTTGAAGCCTCGCAATGATGGTGACGTACTGTTGATCAACTGTTAGGTGTCTTCTTGGTCTCAGGGTGTGAAAATGTGAACAGCATGGTGAGGACTGTTTAAATTCTTATTAGTCAATTAAATTGTATAAAAAGTACTGAAATATTGAACAGTTGAACATATGCATTTAAACGTTTAGGGAAGATCACATTAAGTTAATCAGAGAAGGTTATAGTGCATTTTAGGTTCATCCTGAAATTTTACCCAAAAGCCAAATACCCCCCAACTTTGAGTAGTGTAGGTGTACAGTTACTGAAGGACACTGATCGAATGCATCTGGTGAAAAGCAAACCAGTGGCATTTTGTTAGGACTGCAGGATTTACCTTTTACATTAAATATAACATTTCCAAGGTCCTTAATACAGAAGATAAATTTTAGAAATGTTTGTTCTCTACAGGCTTTACGAGTGAGTGACCACTACCCTGTGGAGGTTGAGCTAATGACTAAATCAGGAAGTATGCAGGGATGCACACCTCCGTATCTGATGCCTCTGATCCTTGGCTTTATCCTGTTCCAAGTAAATGCAGATTGATGTGCTGCAAGTGGCCAATTTCTTGGGCAAGCATAAGGAATGCAATGATGCCTGTACTTGAAAAACTCTTGTCAAAGCTGCACTTAAAAGATGAAATGCTCTGACTATCATGCCAAAGAATTTACAGCAAGTGTTTTAAATGTAATTAGCAAATGTTTTTTCATACAGGTTTTTATACACATTTCAGATTAATCATGTTCTGCATGTCTTTTTTTAAACTTTTTATTAATGGTTTAGTTTTTGCCATGTTGGCAAAAAGCTAATTGAATTTAATTATTTTCATCTGTGTATACTGAAATGTAGGTTCATCATGGCAGCATTTATTACTTTTGAAACACAAAAATGGGCCCCTAATCCTTGTGAGTATATTCAATTCTTGCAATTGCTTTTCTTATTCTTTTAACTACCTGTATTTTATTCATACAGATTTGAAACTGTAAAGTGACTAAATTGATCAATGTCAAAATCAAACAAACCCATGTTGTATAATCAAACTCTTGATTTTATTGAAACATGAGAGCTCTCTCTCTCACAGCCACTTGTAAGTGTTAAGAGCTTAGTTGGCATGCAGGGCCTTCCAGCGGGTGAGTGGTCCATGGCTGGGGATGTATTTCACCCCACAGCCGTCAGGGACCAGACGCTTCTCCTGCAGCAGGTCATCAAAGTCAACTGCGTTGAACTTGGTGAAGCCATACTTCTTGGAGATATGGATCTAAATGGAAGGAAGAAAGGGAAAAGGAACAGTCCATCAGTCTCTATAAAGCAATTTTGTGTCATTTGTCTCATCGGTCCCTTTAAGAACCCAGCACCTCCCAGCTGGGCACATACACAAACCGAAGAACTACTGTCTGCAGCCTTTGCACACCAGAAAAGCACAGAGAACCAGACTGGTCGGCTTAATAAGCTGCAGATTGATAAGAATGGTGGTTTGATTATACCCCATTTTACTTGATAGAATAAACTCTCAAATGGAAACGCAACTAAATCAAATGTTCAAAAATTAAAAACCCTGATGAATCAGTTGTCAAAATACTTAATTGTAGTATTGAGTATGAACAGTTTTTCCTATACAAAATACACAGCAGTGCTATGAAGCATACCTTCTGACGGCCGGGGAACTTGAACTTTGCTCTCCTCAAAGCCTCAATGACATGTTCCTTGTTCTGAGTTTTCGTGCGCACGGACATGATGACCTGCCCAATGTGCACCCGAGCCACTGTACCCTGGGGTTTGCCAAAAGCACCACGCATTCCAGTCTGGAGCCTAGAGAGAACAAACCCATATTACTCAGACATGATGTTACAAAGCTTAAGGCGATAAGCATTTGTCTCAATGGTCCCTTATAGGACCCAGCACTTCCCAGCTGGGTTCATACACAACCAAAGATTCACTGTCTGCAGCTTTTGCACACCAGAGGAGTACAGGCAACTAGACTGGTCGGCTTAATAAGCTGCAGCAATAGTCCCAACCAAGACCCACCTATCAGCTCCAGCACAGGATAACATTTTGTTGATGCGGATGACGTGGAATGGGTGCAGGCGCACGCGGATGTGGAAGCCATCTTTACCACAGGTCTTCACCATGTATTTGTTAGCACAGATGCGGGCAGCCTCAAGAGCTAGAAGAGAACATGACACATAGGGGCAATCAAGACATTTTCTATGAAAAACAAATCACTTAAGGAGCGAAAGTCAGTTAATGTAGAAGAAGCTTTTCACAATAGGCCAACGCTCCTCTTACCTTCAGAGGACAGCTGCTCATATTCATCAGACACCATGTGACCGCACAAGGGGAATTCATCCACCTTAGCCTTCTTCCTACCCAAGTCAAAGATCCTGATCTTGGGATCTGAGTTAAGAAGAGAGGCTCTGAGATAACTGGATTATACAAGCAAGTGATAGACTTCAAGAATGAAGATTAACACGTTTAAATGTATTACATGCATCATTGTTCTGAATCAAGTCAATGAAACACCTGACAGCAAGTATTAATGAGAGTTTGTTGAACTGCACCAGGGTATGTACATTTACTTGTCAATTCCATCAAGTATTACATGAAGCACAGTTCATATGTAATCAGAATCAGAAAAACTGTCCCAAAGGAAATTGTTAATGTAGCGACAGCAACATTGAGACAGTGACAAAACACCTTATACTAAAATACAAATTTAAAATATAAAAAGGTACTAAAAATACAAAGGTAAAAAATACAAATGGTAAAAACTAGAGGTAAACTGATTTTTAATGGAAAGCAATAAGAAATAAAATTGCAGTAATTGCACTTATACTGTATATTGCACCTTGAGGTTTGGTGATGTGCAGCATGTAATATTGTAATGTTAATGGTCTGTTAAGAGAATGTGTTTATTGGACGATTAGTGTGGCCTTACCAGGAACACCCCGACAGAAACGGGACTTGGGATAAGGCTTGTTCTTGCAGTATCTGTAACTGTGGGTAAGCAGACGAACAACTGTCAAAATTATGCCGGTGGAAAAAAAAGCACTGACTTTCGTCATACATCAAGATATTCAACAATGCAGTAATAAATAATAAAGCTAATGCAAATGTAATTGACTCGATAAGACACCTAGGTAGATTAAGAGCAAACACATCGACTACTAGCGAACCTGTAAATGCTTTACTTAATAGTAAAATAACAGCATTTCAGTGCCTCAATGTCGCTGAAATATGCAATGTAGCACTTTGTTAGCATCAAAGCTAACTAGTACTCAAACTACGTGTTTTACAACTACAAGACAAAATAAAAAACTAAAAACATCGTTAAAATAAATTGGAAGACAACTAGTCTTCTAAATTCAGCAGAACGTGAAATAAGCGGCGTGAAATAGGCTCAGTCTGCCGCTTTCTGCTGCCACATGGTTAGCGGCCCTGCCATTTTCCCCTTCCTCAGAACTCACACTAAACCCAAATTTTAGCACTTACCAACGGGCTGGACGACGGCCCATGGTTGCGATCTGGAATTAACACAAATACAGTTACTTCAGTGAAAAGATTAGCACTTTAAACTTTACATATAATGATAATCGTAATGGTTTTTTAAGGAGCATGAGTAAAACCACCCGCCCGAAGAACTTACCTAATGGAGGAAAGGAAGTAGCCTGAACTTCCGCTGCGTCATATGGTAAAGATGGAGGAACGCCGTCGAAGAACTGCATGGTTTAACAGAACCATTACGAGGCTTTACACGAAACTTACGACTTTCAGACATTTATTAGCACCCTAAAATGAATATTAACTCGACTGGGCTGTGTAAGACAGAACGAAATAAATTATAAATCATCGTTAATATGTTTATGAACGTGATTCGACTCTCTTGCACTCGTTTCTGTTAGAATAGGGAAATGTAGTTTTCAAGGGCTGCACTTTGTAGTTCAGTCAGCAGCAAAGCGATCCACATTGAATGCTTGATATTGATGTAAAAAAGTATTGATATCACTGATTTTTTTCAATACAATAAGTCTTGTTGCACAAATGAAACGGAACAATGTCTCCACTTATCAGCAGATAATATTTATTTACTAAAAAGATAATGTGTGTAACAATACACACTCATTATTTAATGTGGGAAATGATTATATGACAAAAAACACATAAATAAATAGCACTGGTCCATTATTGTTTAAATTTTAAAATGTGAACTAAAAGCTGACCTACGTATAACATCGTGGCATCGACGCTCACAAAAAAGCACAAAAAGCCTTCTGTCCTAAAGATTTTTCCTTTATATGCTGCCATGTTTTTAGGGACAACAATTCTGTTCTGTCTCTGTTTATGCGCCTTTGAATCTGTATGCTGAATCTGACATGATTTTTGTTTATCCTGTCATTATTAAAATAGCCAGTCAGAGAATGTTTCAGATAAATATTGCATCATTGCATGTTTGTTTCAGTACTGTTGCCTCGCAGAAAAATTCTGATATGATTTTCTAAACTTAAAAAATGTCATGATTGTCATAAGGAGAAAAGATTAATGAAGTTCAGAAACACGAGTGAACTAAAACTATTTAAAATACTCTTCGGACATCCAAAATATACATAGCCCCATAAAGTAATTTTGCTAACATTTTACCACATTTAGCATGAATCTTTCATTCTTGAAAGAATCTCTTGTTTTTACTGTATGTAAACGCCATGTATGTAATGTTGACTATTTGAATTCCATGACATGAAACAAACAAACAAACAAATGGCCATTGTTGGTGCATAATCAGAAACTATAATACACACAAGAGGGCGACAAAGGCCAATAAACACGTGCAGGTTAATAACTGGTTGTTTAATTTTCTCCCAAAAGGTGTCTCTGTTGTGTCATTAATGTAGGACACCATTGTGGTACAAAAATCCCCTCTCTCTTAATTTTCTGGAAGAGGAATGACCTCATATTTCTAAACTCTGGCTAATGAAGAACAAATGTTGGGGGTGGCCTTTGGAATCTGCGGAATCACTAACATTTGTTCATAGTCAAGCCAGATATTATATGTCAGAACAAACATCCTGTCTCCGACACATCTTTAATATCAAGGGCCTGACATCAGCAGAATTCAATAGAAAATAAGAACATTTACTGAATGTGTGTGAGAGAGAAAGACTGGTAGAGAGAGAGAGATTAAGAGAGAGAGAGAGGGAATGAGAGATTGTCTTTACAAGACCTCAACAACCATCTTATGATTAATCAGGTCTGTACTGTAGCCACGAAGCTCTTTAAACAATCCAAACTATTCCTCTTGTCTCTTCGTGCATTCCTGGCCTAAGTGGGGCAAAGCAAACACTCTTTGCCTTAGATGGGACTGTGCTCAGGTCAGCCCTAACTCACATTCACATGCATAATGATTCACCTCAGCTCATTCAAATCTGAACCACAGTCAGCCACACCCCACTCTTCTTCTGCCTTTTGAACATAATCTCTTTTTCAAGGTGATTGTCTAGAATAATGAATTTGTGTCCTTGCATTTTTCATTTTGCACAAATTCTTAACAGTTACTTCAGGGTTAAGATTTCTGCAAGCTCAGTACAGAGAGATGAAAAGTATTGGTCCTTCATTCTCCTATACTGTAAGATTTCTGACAACTTCACCTCTGCCTCATTCACACCAAGATATTCACACTATATTTTATTTGGAACATGTGAGTGGAGAACGCTGATTGTCTAAACATTACTGACTGCAATAATGACATATTTGTAACAACAACAACAACAACAATACTCCTATTACTACTACTACTACTACTACTGCTACTATTACTACCAGTACTACTACTACTCCTACTGCTGCTGCTACTACTACTACTACTACTGTTACTACTACTTCTTCTACCACTACTATTACTACTACTGCTACTACTACTGTTACTACTTCTTCTTCTATTACTACTATTTCTACGACTACTACTATTACTACTACTAGTAGTACTAGTACTAGTACTACTCCTATTGCTACTACTACTACTACTCCTACTACTACTACTACTACTACTACTACTACTAGTACTAGTACTCCTATTGCTACTATTACTACTACTTCTACTACTACTACTACTACTACTACTACTACTACTACTATTATTACTACTGCTGCTGCTGCTACTACTACTACTACTACTGCTATAACTCCTACTACTATTATTACTACTCCTGCTGCTGCTGCCACTACTACTACTACTACTATTACTACTGCTGCTACTACTTCTATTACTACTACTACTACTTGTATTATTACTACTGCTGCTGCTACTACTAATACTACTACTACTACTATTACTACTACTACTATTACTATTTCTATTACTAATACTACTACTACTACTACTGCTACTGCTACTATTACTACTATTACTACTATTACTACTATTACTAGTCGTCTTTTTGTACTGAATTATACTTTTAGTGAATGTGTTTCATGTTTTTAGATAAACAAGACTCACCAACACCAGGTTTGGAACATTGATGTATAAGCCGCATCGTTGGGGAAATATGATAATATGTTACATTTTAAAAGAGTTAAACAGTAGAAAGGGACGAGCTCTTACAGGTGTGCTCACCTGTGAGGCTTTATGAGCTGAAGGGTTAATGAAGGAGATGAGGAAGTGACAACACTTATGATTCAAACAGTTGTTTTCAGTATGTGGAGTACACTGGCTGCCCCACGCTGCAGGAGACGACAAGATCAATTCTTCTTTTAAGTCTTTCATCCTCTCTCTATCCTCTCCTCACTTCTGCAGCTTCACACTGCCCACCGTCCAGGCCTTTTACCTTTGAATACGATATCGGCCGCTCTGCAGGTGAAACGTGGAGTGTTTTCCTTCTTCCTTCAAGCAGCGTGATTTATGTAATTAAACAGGAACCCTGCAGCTGCTGTTGACCTGCCGTAGAGATTTTGCCGAAAATCAAACGAACAGTTTCCGTCTGTTCGTCTTATCATAGACCCTCACTAAAGCTGATCTCACCTGAAGGCCAGGACACACGGGGAGAGAAAAATACTTTATTTAATCATTTATTTATTCACACATTCTCCAAAATGCTTATCCATTTCAGGATGTGGGAAAGCTAGAACCAATCCCAGTTGACCATGTGCCCAATGCAGGGTTCATGCAGGCCCAACCCATCACACGGCACCACAACCAATCACACACACTCACACCTATGGGTAATGTAGAGTAGCCAGTCAACCTAAAGCACAATCCTTTGGGCTGTGGGAGGAAACCAGGAAACCTGGAGGAAACCAACATAAACATGGGGAGAGCTTGTTGGTCCACACAGAAAGACACCTGTCACTGAACCCGGGATTGAACCAGTGGCAACGGCTCTAAGATTTATATTACTTATAGAAACGTGTTCATGATGCACTCATTTATCGTAGATTATCTGACACAATTTTCTTCACGTACGTTTCCGTGGCAGCAAAGTACATTAACGCGTATGGAAGCTCAGCTTCACTGATTCTATGAAGCAGATTTTACTGCA
>JBBIGC010000131.1:20665818-20678290 GCA_037576955.1 Lepidarchus adonis
CCCCCCCCCCCCCCCCCCCCCCCCCCCCCCCCCCCCCCCCCCCCCCCCCCCCCCCCCCCCCCCCCCCCTAAACTACTCCTACAACAGTGCATCATAAATGATGACATCACAGCAGAAGATAAATGCTTTATAGACTAAATGGACGAGTAATCTATACAGTGTCCATACACTGCAACTGGCATGAGCAAGCATGAGCACAATATTCCTGAATATAGTGAAACGCAACACAAGGCTGTAGGTGGTCAAGCAAGAATTAGACACTGTTCTCTGTGCAGATTCATTACATATTGTCTTTTATTGCAAATTTACTTCCGCAGAAGCATCTTTAGTGATTTTATTGTTTCACAATAGCATTCCTCGTGAATTTCTTGGCCCCCCATGATGAAAGATAGCTCAGTTTCTTGAGGAAACATAAAAAGACAAATAGCTTATCCTTTGGCAAAGATTCACTAATTCCCAGTCATGTACCAGGCTCCTGGAGTATCAATGTGCTACACACTTTAGTATTCACACCTGGATCAACTCATTTGTATTGACAGAGGCTTTGATGGGGTTGAAATGGCTACATTAGAGGGGGTCTCTCCAAAAAAAAGGGCAGTGCAGGGATAGCAGAAGCCAAAGAGAGAAAGTAGAGCCATTTTATCTTTTTTTCATATTTTTAGAAAGTTCAGGCAAGATAATCCAGCAGATTTATGAAGATTTGTTCCTACATTACTGAACATTTGTTCCGTCATCTAATCAGGGCGTGAACACGTGGGTATTATTGGCCAATCACATGAGTGGAAAGTGCTGCCAGTATCATTTTTTAATAACAATAAAAAGCTCAATTCAACTTTGTTGTAAAGATTTTGTGGTTTATTGTGGTTGATTTGTTTTATTCCTTTTTTTTCTTTTGTTTTAGTTACAGAACTTTAAAAAGATTATTTGAGGCTCCGCCCCCATCCCCGAAAATTAGCGAGTCAGCGAGCGCGTGAAGGGCAGAGCCGAGTCCATAAAAATGAGTCAACACCCACGACTCCACCAGTCGAGCGTTACCTCTCCCTCGCCCAACTCCTCTCTCAGCCCGGACAAGGACGCAGACATGCCCGCCACGGAGAAGGACCTGGCAGAAGACGCGCCGTGGAAGAAGATCCAGCAGAACACCTTCACTCGATGGTGTAACGAGCACCTGAAATGCGTGAACAAGCGCATCGCTAACCTGCAGACGGACCTGAGCGACGGGCTCCGGCTGATCGGGCTTCTGGAGGTGCTGAGCCAGAAGAAGATGTTCCGCAAGTACAACCAGCGGCCCACCTTCAGGCAAATGCAGCTGGAGAACGTCTCCGTGGCTCTGGAGTTCCTCGACAGGGAGAACATCAAGCTTGTCTCGATAGGTTGGTGCTTTTCTCTTTTTTCTAAACTTTCTGTATTTGCAGCCACATCGATGAGTATAACATTTACACACTTTTTTCTGCACTACGATAGTTTCCAACATAGTGAGACTCGAACTGTTTAAACTGTTGCTCATATTTGACGCCCGGAAAAGGTTCAGGCGGTTGGATCCATCCCGTCCTGCAGCTGAGGGAAGCAAGGCCACAGATAACGGGGCGCCTGGTGGAAAACCGGGCCTGGTGGAAAAGCTCACTTTGTGGAGCTCACTTATTATCTGAACATGCTTCCTCCTGCTTTTAAGTTTATTTTTTGTTTGTGAATATATTGGCTTAGCTGGGTGTGAGCTGCATGTCCTCCATGAAGTTTAATCCTATGAAAACATTGTTCAGATCAACGTGTGATTGGACTGAAGGGCCATCAATCCAGAGATTTACACACCGCCTCTCCATCCCATTCATGTTTAAGATAAGATAATCCTTTATTGTCCCACAAATGGGAAATTTTACATTGTTTTCAGAGTATTAAGAAAAGCAATATGTAAAAGTTACTTTTTAAAAAGTTATGGGTAAGATAAAGGCTAAAATAATATGCTAATACACCAAAAATTAAGTATTCACACAATAAATAAGGCAAATGTAAAAGTGTAGACAGTGCAGGGAGACTTTTTTTTTTTTTTTTGCACAGATGAATATTGCACATAAATATGAATATGAGCGTAACATGTGTAAAGTGAAGTTTCAATTGTCAGTCTGTGTGGATTTTGTGTGTGTGGTCAGTTTCAGGTGATATGTATATATAGATGATGTATTTATTGTGTGTATTGATCCAATCAAGACTGGTAAACAACTTTATGGGCTCAATTACCTTGGTTTAATAGATGCATGTCTACTATATGCCCTAAAATAGTATTATAATACCTCTTTTTACTTTCTCCTGAATGTAAAACACAGTTTTTGTAAATCCAGACAGATTGAACCTGCATTTTGATACTGACCTATAGATATAGATATGAACTGCCCATGTTCTCTATGTCCTCAGCTGCATCTTTTATCCTTATCCAGATCATGGCAAATATAAAGTGTTATTTACATAGGATTTGAACTTCATTTAGGTGTAGATCTCCATGTACTGCTGTTTGGAAGGTGGGCTAGCATTGTTAGCTTTAGCTTTATCTTGTGCATCCTTCAGCTACTTGTGATGACATGGGTTTGCCACTTCCCTACACATCTACCACATTCTCACACTCTTGTCCACACTTTAGAAAAGTTGCATCTATTGTGGCCTATACTCTTGCTAACATGTCTGCAGCTGCTGTTCAGGGCTGGATGCTCATGTGGGAGATCGGACACAGTTGTTGGTTTATCATGTTCAGCTTTTTGGCATTAAAATCTGAAATCGGTTTCAGCATGGCAGTGTTTCTCAACTGGCCCTGGAGGGGATGACTTGAACATTTTTATCTGGGTGTTGGAAGCCAAGCAGTGCCAAGAAATTTGGTACTAAAACCTCAGGTGATGTAGTGTAACATTTTTCCATCTGCTTGTACTTATCACAGTAAGGACTGCAGTCGGAGACTGATATTTTTATTCACCTACTTGATACTGAGTGTGTACAGATTTGACTTTTTTGTGCTTTTGAGCGTTCTAGAAGCTGCTTACCACTGGTATCGCACTAAAGAGATGTTTTGGGGTTATCATTGAAAGAGTTCATGGTTAAACTGAACTTAATGTTCATTTAAAGTCTCTGATCAGTGAGAAAACAATAAGTTTGTGGAGGTAGATGTTTCTGTAGCCTTGTGCTGGAGTTCCTCCTGCCTCTGGTCAGGGAGGTACTGTCTGTCATCTCTGGGTGTGGTCCTGCATGATGTGCTGATTCCTGACGCTGTTGCTCAATTTTCATGCCACAGTTTTATTGCATAGCATTCAGGACAGAACTTGAATTGAGCTTACTGTTTAAAAATAAATGAAGAGCATTGGGTTTACAGGATTGTTGAGGCTCATTCATGTAATTATTGCAATACTTGCCCCTTAAAGTTGCATTTAAGAGGGCAGAAGTAGTAGCTAAAGTGCAAAATCCATCTTATGATTGAAATGAGTGTAAAAGTAGAGATGTACTTGTGTGGGAATTGAAGGCAGATGCTTATAACCAATTTTTAAATTTTTTTTTACATATGTGCAGATACAAAAAGTCTTTGTTTGAAAAATGTAACACACATGAAGTAAATTTTGATAAGTGAAATCAGGCAAGCATGGTATTTCGGTGTCCCTAAAGCTTCTGTGCTAAATGCATGATTAAATATTGCTTTTAAATTGTCAAATTCAAACATCTGTAATGCAAAAACCTTTGTTTTTCAAGCACACATTTGATATGATTATGATATGATCCATTATACATTTAAAATAATGTGCCCAATGTCTGGTGGCTGTGAAATACAGGAGAGAATTCCAGTAATGGTTTCTGGGTGCCTGCATGCTTACAGAACTGCAAACCCATTTTTCCACAGGATCAAGGATGTAGGTTTGCTTTTGAAATGGGTCGGGACGTACCCCCCCCCCACCCCACACACACACACACACCCCACTTTGATACATATCACTAATACACACGATCTCCAACTATAAACCAAGTATTTCATATAAATAGCCATGTTGTAAGTCCATTCTCAATACAATGTTAATCAATGCATTCTGTTTAAGGTTACTAATGTCTGAAAAAGAAGCAATTTAATAAAGCTTTGTCTTTACATCAGCCATACATTTTTCATACATCCATATAGAAATAACATTGGGGGAGGGGAACTGAAAATGTAGCCGGGTATTTGTCAACCTAATCGACTTAATATAACTTGCAAAACATTTTAACTGACCTGACATTACCCATTTCTATTGTAAAAAATGCAAAAAGCTAAAATAGTGTAACAAACACACCAAGCCCTTTACCTTTGCTTTGCAATTTTCTCCAACTGACTTGCCCTTTGGTTCCCAACAGGAAAATGGAAAGGTGATGTGTGTTTCATGAATGGGCCCTCAAGTACAGTTCAGCCCCTCTGTATACATAGATATGTTAAGACAACGTAGCTTTACGTTTGTTTATTCAGAATTATTGGTGGGAACAGTTCTGCTCAATTCTCCGCTTTTGCACAGGATCTATATCGCATTTTTACTTGCATGGCAATTTCATCTTTTTTTATTTTTTATTTTTTAAAGTTTTATTGCTGTAGCGAAAGATGGTGGTAGTGGGAATTTGAATTGGGAACTGGTGAATTTACAAAAAATTACAACACCAATAATTTCATGGTACATGAGCACAAAAATTTTAACTTTGAGAAAACAAACACCGTATCTATTAAACAATGGAAGTGCTATATGCTTACAAATGTTTTAAACAATATTTCCCATTGTAAATCAGCTTTGTCAATTCTTGGCTATACTGAGAAGCACCTTCCAGTTTAAAAAGAACATCTGAATTGTACATTCAGATGCATTTTCTATAGGTTTCTTGATTTTGCTAAGTTTCTTGAGCATGTTTAGCTTAGATTCTTAACTCCTTATCTTGCCCTGCCCATGATGTATGTGTTTGCTGCTCGGAGAGGTTGCTTTCCTAATCCCATTTCAGGATTTCCTTTTTACTCTGAGCCCTTGCTTGTGGGAGGGACTTGAATGTGTACAGTAGCTCTGTATAAGGAGTTGGTGTAAAGGTTAAAATGGTAAAAAAAAAATTAAATACAGTATATTTTTATAAGGAATAAGCAACTGAAGTGTAGTTTCTCAACAGAATACTGAAGAGAACCTGGTAAAGAAATGTACAATTTTCCCTGCAATTATTTTTGCCATTTGGTTTGGGACGCCATAACTTGAAGCGGTCATCTTAAGATCTCCAAACAAGAGTTCAGCACAAACCTGTTCCTTTGTAACTGGAATGCAGCCCTCAGTTTTGTGAGCCCTTTTCATAGGTTTCTTTTGGGAACGGTGTGAATCACCAACACAGCAGCTGGGTAAACCACATGTTTCTTGATGTTTTCGAAAAAGAGCTTTGAACCTTCAATAGTCACAGTGGGAACATTCAACTCTCACAATGTTTAAAGCAGTGAGGTCGTTTGAAGATGGACAAAAGGGCAAGTTGTAGCGTTCCTGTTCTGCATGGACTTCTTGGCACAGCTGGTTATGTTAATAGCTTGGGATGGTAGGTTTTTGCGAAGGCTCGGCCTGTGGTTCCAGCCACCCCCCAATTAATTTTATGGCATTCCATTAATTGATCACTGAAATTGTTGTCAATTTGAACATACTTGGACCTTGTTGCTGTTATTTCTGGGCCATATGTCAGATTTTGTTTAAGATTAGGGCACTATAGGGATATTTAGGTATTTCTTTTTCCATGCTGCTGCATAGATCTGTTTTATATGGTCACTTACCAATGTGTTGAGGTATGATTTACTTAAAGACCTTGAGTCAGGTCTTCTCAGTATACAGACCTTCATATTATATGAATGGGAGGCACCTACTTGTAGGTTCTCTGGGATTTGTTGTTGTGTGGATCATGGAATTTGGTTTAAATCGGCCAAAAATCAATGGGGCAAATGACAATTTGGCTCGGTCAATATGGGTTTTTGAAAAGTCCAAACACAGCAGTTTTCACTATACTAGGCTTTTTCCCTTTCCCTCTCACTCACTCTCTCTCTCTCTCTCCCTCCCTCCTTCCCTGTCTGTTACCTCCCTCCCTGTAATCAGAAACCGCTGTGGAGGGGAATGGGTGGCCTGCCAGGATCAAGTTTGCTTCTGCCCTTTTAAGGCTAAAAAACCAAGGGGAACATTTCCAAAAGAAAGAGGGAAGGAGGGAGGTAGGAAAGCTGAAAAGGAGGGCGGGACATTTGGAAGAAAGCAAGAGGAAGTCTGCTGGAGGAGCTCATGCTCTTAAAAGTACACGTTGGATGCAGTGCATTTTGAAAAGACTTTCCTGTATTTGGCAATCGAGCACCATTCAGTGTTACTGCACCATATGATGTTCCTGAGAGCTCAACGGTTCCTAAATTCACTTTTTTTGGCGTGTTTTATAAAATTATGCATACATAGACACATTAGATTATATATATAAGTAATTGCATTGTGGTTTCTTTGGGTATGTCTAATAGTGTAGCTGCCAGTTGGGCTGAACATTGAGGGGGACAATGATGAAGCATGTTTTCCATGATTCATGTGTTTGTGTCTTTGTCTGGCCAGCAGGCCAGGGCTTGGTGATAAGGCCTTACTGGAATGTGGGCAATTTCCTCTGAGACTCCCCCCACTGCCATGCTTTTACCGCTCCCTCACTGGGCTTTAATTGCAGCTAAATTTAATTGTGACTAGTCTTAGTTTTCAGTGTGGAGAACATCAGTTGGAATTGTGTAAAACCTTTCCATTTCCCAATTCTCTGTTGTATGGCAGAAATGCCAGGCCGTTGATGTCTGTAAAGCATCTGCAGAGACCTCATCAGGGATGTGTGGGTTCAGAGGGAAGTGCTTACTGTATGTCAGGTTGGCTGCAGTTATTCAGTGCGTGTGGATACAGCAAGTCATGTCCGTATGTCCTGAGGTACATCAGTGCTTTCATCCAGAAATGACTCAGCTTTCTGAAATTAGCTCTTTTTAGCATAAAAAAATTCAGCTTGATTTAGCTTTGTGTCTGTCTGTATAGTTGTCTATCCCCTCCTCCGGTTCCTACATGCCTACACTGCTTTCTCTGTGATGCGATTCATGTTTTGGGAATTTGGTGGCTAGCCTTGACCATCCATGTCCAAAAAAGGCCAGAGACTGGATGGTAGGAATTCCTGTCCTGTTTTGTTTGCTGTGATACGAGTCACCATCTTTCTGGCTTTCACCCCAAAATGAGGTCTTTTAGAATCTCCCTCTTTCTCTCATAAGAGACTGCAAAATGAATACTGTTGTGAAGAATAGGTGATTCTGAATCTTGCTCATCACTGCACTGACCAGTGATTCTCAATCTAAAGCAACGTCTGGGCTGGTTTGACTATACTGGCACCTAAGTATCTGTTCTTCAGTGCTGAGGTATGAGGAACATCACTACACAAGCTGTGAAAACATGTCTTTGGGTAAATCTCAATGATTGCAAGGAATGTAATGTTATGCAAGGAGTGATCCTCTCTTACTCAAGGGTGTTGGCTACACCCTCTCCATTCTGCAGTTTAGGAGCTCTGATCTCCAACAAGATCCAACTCGCTCAAAGCAGCAGATCACTTACTCTTGCATCACACACACCCTCTTTCTGACCGTTTGTCATTGATGCATACTTGCGTGAAGAGTCGTCATGGTTACTGCTCAGTAATATAGGCGTGCTCCTGCTGTCACACTTGCTTCCCCTACCCAGTCTGAGATGGTGAGCATGAGCATGATGTTCCAATTGTTAAAGGTAGCATGTTCTTCAGCTAATCTTACTCCACTTTTATTTGTAATGAGCAGTTTCACATGTTGTAATTAAGTACAAGTGCGTTAATGAACAGAAAACTAACATTTATGAGGTAATCTTAAATCGATTTATTTTATGGAGGAGGTTACTTCTCCTATAAGCAGCAGGTACTATTTTTTTGGTCCAGCACCAACTGGAAATTGGACCTGAAATTATGCTCAATTTAACTGGAATTGAGCAAAAAATACACTTTGCAGGGCCTGAGCCAAAGAACTTAATGCTTGGGTAAGAATGGGGTTAGGCCTTAGTGGTGTTTACACCATGTTAAGTATTTGCATTGAGTTTAGTCATACCAAAAAATTCTTTGCTATTAACAATTGGTTGATCAGTCATGAGCAAACAAATTCTATTGCGAGAACATAACATGCTTTTAGACCCAAGTAAACTGTGTGAAAACGCCCTAAGCCGCAGAGCTTTCTCGACAGTAAATGGTCTTTTTGAAGATATTTAGTCTTAAGTCAAGTTACAACAGTGACTCTGTCCTTGGACAAGTCCTTGACATGACCACTCGAGGCTATGAATCTTATCAGCCAAAAACTCACGGAGCAGCCATCGTTGAACCCTTTTTTTGAAGTGAATTTAGTCCATTTCCACCTAGTTCCACCTCTTAACTTCAGAGCAGAATGTCTTAAACACCATTCAAATAGTAAATTGATCAGATCATGCATACCATTAAGAAATTAAGTTTAATTTTGAAATTTTGAGCTTTCCCATATTTTTCTCTAGGTTTAATTATAATTTTTGAAGAAAAAATCTAAGTTTTGTATGTTCATCACAAACCTGTTTTCAATATGTGTGTAAAATGTCAGACTCTTAGAGTAAATACTTTTTACATATGTAAACCGTGAACATTTTGGTAAATTTTTGCTTAGTTGATGTAACGGTGTTTAAACTTTAACTTCAGGTTAGAACGTCTCAGAAGCCCCATTCAAATTGTAAATTGATGAATAGGAAAATCAAAGAAAATGGGGTTCCACTGTGGGGGTGGGACACGCACATCACAGCCAACCTTTTTGTCAACACGGCCCGATTTCACTTTGGACAAATTTTCCGTGGACGGGGGCAGAGAACAAGAGAAGTAACTGGACATTATAGTTTATATAACCATCTAAGTCATAAAATGTTAAATGAAATGATGATAAAATGGTAGAATAAATACAGTAACATCTTTCTCAATGTGAAACTAGTGCTAACAAAGGATGACTAGCACAAAGCAGCTGGAAACGCCAAGGGCCAATCACATTAGCGATGTGTGATAACAAGGTCCACCTCTCGAACACAGTTTGTCCACCCAGGGGTGGGAATCGCTGGGTATCTCGCGATATGACACGATACCCGGTACGTGGGCCACAATAATGATAATGTAGAGATACAACGATTCTGTGATTAATCCGTATATATCGATATGACCTAGCGATACATCACAGAAACCTGGAGGGGGGGTGTTATTAATTTACATAAGAATTAATAGTAAATTATGTACTATTTTCTTTGCAAAATGGTGAAAAACCGCTATTTCACCATCACTCCAGCTTCGATGGGAATGCACCTCTTCGGAAACCAGCCAGCGTAAAAACTCACTCCAGAGCATGATGCCGTTTATAACCCGTGGCTTTTATTATTGTATTAAGTACAGAGCAGTTTATGTTCCCCTCTAGTGCCATGCTGCCAAACTGTGTTCTCGCCACTAACAAATTACGATTCCCAGCATGCAACTCTTTCCACCTATTTTCCAGCACCAGAAACTACATAGTCCACAATGCATTGCTACCCATGAAACCAGAGTAATCAAGTCTTCACCAATCACATTGATGTGTGTATGGAAAGTGGGTCATACGCTTCATATTGGTGAGGACGGACAATTCTGCACACTTTCATTTAGTTCTTCCTCCTTTTTCAAATAAGCTCTCCAGTGATGTGTGTTACTCACATTAACGCATGTTTACTCACATCGACCGGGTTCTTGCGGGAAAGGACCGCGCACAGATGCAGCCGTTTAATCCACGGTCTGTTCCGTCAAAGTTTTACGAAGTGAAACGAAGTTTTACAAAGTGAAACGAAAGCAAACGATGCGAAGTAAACCCAGACTTTAGATTTAAATGTGGCTGGTGTGTGTCTCAGCAGGGTTTTCTGTCTCTACTTGTTGGTAAGTCAGTCCAAGTTTCAATTGTTTCCTGCCGCGCCACCCAGAGGAGACTCAAAGTAGAGATCCAGAGGAGTCAAATTGGAGGCGAATGTTTACTAATTAAAAATCAATATTGCTGTCGCCGTATCCAGTATCGTGTGAGCAAGGACAATGATGTATTGCCATATTGATATTTTGTCACACCCCTAGTCTCCACCAATCACATCGGTGATGTGTGTTTTGCAGACGGGCCCTCAGAGCGCTGTTTAACACTCTGTGAATGGAGACGCACTAGAGGCTATGAAATGAGATTTGTACATTTTTATTTATTTGTATTCATTTATTTATTTATATATATATATAATTTATTATTATTATTTTTTGTCTGGCCCAGTACAAAAGGCCTCATTTAAACTGCAGCTACAGTGTTCAGTCAGCCACTCTGGGAATCCAAAGCACCATAACATTTCAATGCACTGTAAAGTAAGACTTGTGTGTTTCTGGCAAAGACATTTGATCTACGATGGTCCCTTACCAAAAGTCAAGCTAAATCTCTGCAAACATTGGTGGGGGGTTGAGGTTTGTAGGCCACACTCTGGAAAATAAGGACAAACTAAAATTGCAAATGTATTATTTTCCATGGCAGAACAGCATAGTTGGATAACTGGTGTTGGGGGTCAGGAGCAGGATGAGGTGTTATGTGATATTTCAAAATATACAGTGTGCTCAAAACTTCTATTTAAGGCCGTTTTCATTTGCATGTGTATTCACCCTTTTTTCTGCTATTGGGTTGAGTTGTTGGCTGCGCCTGCTGAACATCCTTGTTGGGGAATGTTGAGTCTGCAGTAAAACAATGCTTGCATAAACAGTGTTCACTGGTGAAGGACGGCTATGTGACTATACAGAGCCCCACACAAGAATTCCCAAAAGATAGGACTGTTAAGTGTCCTTTAATTGCATGAAACAAAGCTTTTCTGATCATTTTTATCTTGAATGTGGCACTTTGCTGTTCTTACTGGGCTTAAATGGTCCTGTGGGGGAATTCTTTAAACGATAAATGTCATTTACATAACTGAAGACCCAGTGTAGCCATGTTTGTAGCTACAGGACAAATTTGTTGTCCACTGGGTTTGAATTCCATAACGATGATTCATGGATCCAGCCAGTGTTGGGAAAGGAGCGGTAGTGTGGGGCTGTACTGAAAAGGTCGTTTCTACAGGGAATTAAGGGCTGTCCTCAGTAGAGCGTGCTTCAATTGGAACAGGAAAAGTCCTCCCCACCCTGAGAGCGTAACTACACTAACAGCCAGTAATCATCCGTTATCTACGCCATCTCTACTCCTCAGTCTGAGCCAAGATCCATCTACTCCTTATGCTCCATTCAAGATCTCTGCATGTGCCCATGTGTCAGGAGTGGATCAGTGTCCCAATTTGTTACATCAATCTTGCAACTGAAGGAACTATATGCTCAAAATTGCTAATCACACTCTGGGGCGGATGGGTGTGTGCTAATAAAGTTTAGAAAAAGAGAAGTGTTAATGTCTCACAGTCTTGAGTTGAGGTCTTTTGCTGTTTCAAAATGGGGCGGAGCTAAAGTGGTGCCTATGCTTTGTAGCAGTGTTTCAGCAGAGCCTTCCATGATGAGTTATAATGAAATATTTAAAATGTAACCGCAAACAGTTATGACTGGTACATTTTATATAAATCCTGTAGAATTTGGGCTTGGGGGGCTCCTGGTTTCCGCCTCTTTTTTTTTTTCTTTTTTTTTTTTTTAAATTTAAAAACCAGAGACTGTAGCATCTCCTTCTGCCTCCTCAAACTCCCCCCTTTCTGTTTTGTCCCCACAGATAGTAAGGCCATAGTGGATGGAAACCTGAAGCTCATCTTGGGACTAATATGGACATTGATTCTGCACTACTCCATCTCCATGCCCATGTGGGATGAGGAGGAGGACACAGATGATGCCAAGCAAAAGACGCCCAAGCAGAGGCTCCTGGGCTGGATTCAGAACAAGCTGCCTGAGCTGCCCATCACCAACTTTAGTCGTGATTGGCAGTCAGGCAAAGCCCTGGGAGCACTGGTGGACAGTTGTGCACCAGGTGAGGTGAACTTACTTGAATAATGGTAAAACTGACATGTTTTAAAAATTAAATTCAATATAGCACTTGTTTTTCATGAATTTGACACTAGTTTTCAGACATGGAAAATATTTTTGAACCCCTCAGGTCTCTGTCCGGACTGGGATTCTTGGGATCAGACGAAACCAGTGGACAATGCCCGTGAGGCTATGCAGCAAGCTGATGAGTGGCTGGGGGTTCCTCAGGTGAACATAATGGCTACCTCTCCAAATTGCTGTATAAATTGGATAATCTGCTTTATGCGCGTGTCCCTCAGAAGCTGTTAATTTGTGGCCACTGGTTTTGTCATAACTTGGAGTAAAGGGACATCAATCAAGTTTCAATGGGGAGAGTGCGGAGTATGAGAATTTGTTTCTGTAAATTTGTGCTCAAACTTTTTACTTT
>JBBIGC010000131.1:20685137-20706796 GCA_037576955.1 Lepidarchus adonis
CGTTTATTTCTATTTTTATCTTTCGATCTCTGCGTTTAATGGAAACGGGCGACTAAAAGAGACAGGCTATTATTAGATTATATACGGTAACTGTGTTAAACTGGGAGGGGCTGTTAACTCTGCTTTGGGGAGAAAAAAAAAAGAAGAATAAAGAGCTAAATGTATATTGTTTAAAATGGAAATTCATATTCTCCACCATGGCCATTATAACCTGGTTTGTTTCCTGGGTCCATAGACCCATCACATATAATCTCACTACTCAGGGGTTCTGCCTACGGGACAATCGGTCAATAGTTGTGGAGATTTTAAGTACAGTTTTAACCACGTTTTCACTTCAGCACCTTTTTAAGCTGTCCTGGCCTTGTCTACTGCTAGTCACTGTTCCCATCTCATTTAAAAAATTTCATAGGGTTTAAAACCCTCTTGAAAACGTCAGGACATCAGTAAACTGGGAGAATCACATGTCTCTCTGACTGAAAAATCAGGTGCAAAATTTTAGCAATCGTTTTAAATGAAGTTTCTCCCTTTTCAGGTCCGTTGCTCCGGCCCAGGTTTGGAGCGAGCCAAAGTTGGTGAGACTGGTCAGTTTGTGGTCGACTGCACCAATGCTGGCCCTGCTGAGTTGACCATTGAGATAATCTCTGATAACGGCACTGAGGCAGAGGTCCATATCCAGGATAATGGAGATGGAACTTACACAATCACCTACATCCCTCTATACCCTGGCGCCTACACCCTCACAATCCGCTATGGTGGCCAGGATGTGCCAAACTTCCCTGCAAGACTTCATGTTGAGCCAGCTGTAGAAACCAGTGGCGTGAAAGTTTTTGGACCTGGAATTGAAGGCAAAGGTAGAATATTTCATCTGAATACATTTTGAAAACTTCACCACCTCCTTAAGGATTTTTTTTTCTTTGTCAGATATTTCGAGGGCTGAGCGCCAAAAGGGTGTAAGTGACATTTCACCAACTTTACAGTAGAGCCAAAACAAAAAATGACTTGTTACTTACTTTCTGTACTGATTTAACCTATTTAAAGCACAATTATTGATACAGATGGATGACATGGTACTTAATGAATATTTTATCTTTCAGTCCAAAAAATATTTTTTCTACATTTCTTCAGCCTTTCTGACTTGATGCTTCAGTGTGTTTACAGTTAAGACCTTTGGTTTTTGTTTAATAACTCAAAATGTATTTATATTTCACTTCTTTTTCTACTGAAAAAAAATTACAGCTCACAAAGAGCTTTCCGATGAGATATATATATATATATATAATATAATATATTATAATAATATAATAACTCAATTTTGACCAAAATGTCACTTATGCCCTTTTGGTTCTCAGCCCTCGGTTTGAGCATTTTGCTACATTATCACTTGTCTGGTTGTTTTTAAATGATCTGGAAATGCTTTTCTAAAGGGGTTTTCAGAGAGGCTACCACAGATTTCACTGTTGATGCTCGTGCACTTACAAAAACTGGAGGCAAGCACATCAAAACGTGCATCAATAACCCATCTGGCAACCAGACTGAAGCTCTCATCAGGGACCTAGGAGATGGGACCTATAAAGTGGAATACACTCCCTATGAAGAGGGTAGGCTTTTGATCTTGCATACATTAATGATGGCTGCAGGACAACTCATGTTTTTACTTCTAGTTTTTCAGCTTAATGTTGGTCTGAGGCACAATATTTCTGTTCTACGGATAGGTCCACACAGTGTGGAGGTTGCCTATGATAGTTCCCCAGTGCCAAACAGCCCATTCCGTGTGCCTGTGACCGAGGGCTGTGACCCAGCACGTGTGCGGGTGCATGGCCCAGGACTGCAGTCTGGTATCACTAACAAACCAAACAAATTCACTGTGGAGACTCGGTTAGTAGTAAAACTGCTTCAATAACCAAAAAAAGTTTTGTTTTTTTCCTCCTTGTTTGATTTTTCTCCTTTACATTTCAGTGGGGCTGGTACAGGAGGATTAGGCTTTGCTATGGAGGGACCTTCAGAGGCCAAGATGTCCTGCACTGATAACAAAGATGGAAGCTGCTCTGTGGAGTACATACCGTATGAGCCAGGCTCTTACAACCTCATCATCAACTATGGAGACCAACCGGTCACTGGTGAGTAGGGGAGGATGGGTGTTTCTTTCATAACTTCTTTTAATGTACATTTGTCACATTTTAACCCTTTATCTGGTTGTACAGGAAGTCCATTTTCAGTTCCTGTTCATGATACTGTTGATCCCAGCAAGGTTAAGTGCCAAGGTCAGGGTATTGGCACCAATGTACGGGCCAACATCCCACAGGTATTCACTGTTGATGCCAGCAAAGCAGGAGTGGCTCCTCTGCAGGTCCGAGTGCAGGGACCCAAAGGTAAGTAAGAAATTGGAAGCATATTAAAGTTTGAAGTTTCAAGACTTCTGTTTCATCACCAATGTAATCTTCTCCATCGCGCAGGTGTTGTGGAGCCAGTTGAAGTAGTGGATAATGGAGATCAAACACACAGTGTGAACTATGTGCCCACCAGAGAGGGACCATATTCTATTAATGTGCTGTATGCTGATGAGGAAATCCCACGCAGGTACACAAGGAAATCATTCAATCTCCACACCAATTCCACTGGATCCTACGGAGCTGCAGCGTCACCTGCAGGAGGAAAAAAAAAAAACAATCCGTGGCGACGGATTCGCAATCCATTCCCTCAGTTTATAAACCGTACCCACAAATTCTTAAACTGTTCCCTCGGTTTTACAAACCATACCCATGAATTTCCAATCCGTGCGCTCAAATTTTATAAACCGAATGTTAATGGGTTAATGTTTTGACCTGCCTATGTTTTCATTAAAAAGCATACTATTTGTTAAGAAAGCTGTCAGTCACTTCTGGGAAGCCTGAGATAGGCTAGGAAGTAAAATGTGAGACCTGAGTCTGAACGTAAACAGTGTTCTCGCCATTCGTGAAACGAACCGTATTTTATGAAAACTAGTTCATTCACAGCAAATAACAACAAACGGATTTTATAGAGACATCTTTAGCTGAACCAAGTATATTATGTGTAAGATTGAACTGGGTGGTCGGAGAGAGTTTGAAGTCTGTGTTGCTTTACTATTTACTGAACACATTCTAGCAGCTACATGGTGGATTTGTAAAACCGAGGGAACAGTTTAAGAATTCGTGGGTACGGTTTATAAACTGAGGGAACAGATTGCGAATCCGTTGCCACAGATTTTTTTTTTTTTTTGTCCTGCAGGTGACTCTGCAGGCTCCGTAGGATCCAGTTCTGTGACCGTGATGTTACCTCACCAAAGAAATAATGTAGATAAATAAGCTTGGAAAGTAGTGACGCATACATTAGATGGCCAAAACAATTAAAGCTGTAGTAGGTGGCTGCATGGATTACCCAGAACCAGAGCCCCTCATCAATATTATAGATGAAATTCTACTAGACAGACCTGCAACACAGTTGACTTTTTTTTTTCTATCATAGTTTATCAAATTCAGTTTACAGACTCAATGGAACACTTAATTTTCACTGTGCATTATCCCTGTTATCTAGTTCTACTTTACTATTGCTCTCCTGTGTTTCTCATCTTTATCTCGTACTTTGCCCCTCTTGCAGTCCTTATAAGGTGAAGGTTCTGCCCACACATGATGCCAGTAAAGTGCGTGCCAGTGGCCCTGGACTTAATACTACTGGTGTGCCTGCCAGTCTGCCAGTGGAGTTCACCATTGATGCCAAAGATGCAGGAGAAGGACTTCTGGCTGTCCAGATAACTGTAAGTACAAATGATGCAAGTGCATTTAAAAATGAAAAAAAAAAAAAAAAAAAATTTAAGAAGGTGGTTTTACTGGATAGTACTGAATATTCTATGAGTAGCAGTTTTTTTTCTCATCCATTTAAATTTGTTTTAGGATCCTGAAGGGAAGCTGAAGAAGGCCAACATTCGTGATAACCAGGATGGGACATATTTGGTGTCCTATGTCCCCGATATGACTGGGCGCTACACTATCCTTATTAAATATGGTGGAGATGAGATCCCGTACTCTCCATACCGTATCAGAGCTTTGCCTACTGGGGATGCCAGCAAGTGCACAGTCACAGGTAGGCACCTTTATACCACTGAGTTCAGATCAGCATGAATGAGCTTGACTTAGTTGCTCAAAAACTAAAATGATGTATTTAACTCAAAGCACGTACTAGCTACTTTGCAGTCATAGTGAAACAATATTCCTGAAAAATAATCACACTAGAAACAATTCTGGATGTTTTCCAGAAGGTATAACCTTATTTTGCTATGGAAAGATTCTTGGGATGAAATGTCAGATTGATTTTTATGTAAGGGAACCAGCAGAAATTTGGAGAAGTTTAAGATTTGCGTAGGCTTTATATCTATAGACCCATTAGAAACAAGCCGTTTTTGGTTTAATGTGTGACCCTTCACTCTGTCACCTAATTTAGACACATCACCTGTTGTGCAGAGCTGCTCACACTCCCAGCACATTTGATTTACTTATTTTAAATGTCTTTTTCCCTTTTTGAGCACATTGTTGTATTTTTGTCCTGATTTTATTTACTTTTATTTTTGCACTTTTTCGCTCTCTGCTTCTCACGGTTTCTCAGTCTCAATTGGAGGTCACGGTTTGGGTAAGCGCTTTGAAAAATGTTTGTGCTCCAGACTGTTCTTTTTGCATGCAGAATGGCAACATCTTGCTGTTAATGGCGACTTTGTCTTCATACACATTGTATATTCCGTAACTGTACTTCTTAAGCTTAAGATTTAACACAATGGAGGTTTTCTAACTTTAACAGCTGTCAGACAGGTAGTCGGCCCATCCTTTTTCTCTCCCCCCTTCTTTCTCCTTGGTGTTAAAGACTGCATGTCCCATTAGTCATGGTAGACTAATCACTAACTTGAATCTGGCTTTCATATGCCTGTATGGTGGAATGCAGCATTTGAGGTTACTAAATAAAGTAAGCCCTTTTCTTCTTAACTTCATCTGTATTAACGATAATATTAATGTAGTATTCAGTCTTATTTAACAAAGCAACATACAGACAACTGAGGAAACGGACAAATTGGCAAGCAAATGTCTGTGGTGCTTAAAAATTCACAGCTCTGTTTGGAAGAACAATTCAAATCTTTAATTACTCCTAGTGCTCAAATGTTGGTGCTCATGAAGTGTACAAGTGATTGGATGTTTTATTTATTTATTTAATTATTTATTATATATATATATATATATATATATATGTATATATGTATGTATATAAATAATAAATAAATATAAATAAAATTTTTTTATTTTTTTAGAAATTGGCGAATGGCATTTTATTCCCTGAACTAAACATTGAATTGACTTTCCTGCTGTGACAATACACTGACCATACAACTTCATTGTCACCCCA
Organism: Lepidarchus adonis; assembly: GCA_037576955.1. Lineage (NCBI taxonomy): Eukaryota > Metazoa > Chordata > Actinopteri > Characiformes > Lepidarchidae > Lepidarchus > Lepidarchus adonis. The sequence continues at coordinate 20,690,541 of JBBIGC010000131.1, forward strand.
AAATAATCAGGGTGCAGCCTTCCAATCTTAATCTTTCTGTCTGTTCCCACAGTGTCATAGGGTCATATGTCAGAATGCATGAACAATTATTATTGCAGCAGTGAAAGCTCAAAGTAACTGGTCCACCTTCAAAGGCCATAAGATCTTTGTCTGCTGTTCACTAGGTGCTGGAGTTGGCCCTACTATCCAGATTGGGGAACAGACCGTCATCACTGTGGACGCAAAGGCTGCTGGGAAGGGCAAGGTGACGTGCACAGTGTGCACTCCAGAGGGAGCAGAGGTGGATGTGGATGTGGTTGAAAATGAGGATGGAACCTTTGACATTTTCTACACTGCACCACAGCCTGGGAAGTATGTCATCTGTGTCCGTTTTGGAGGAGAGCACATTCCCAACAGCCCCTTCCAGGTCATGGTACGTAAAGCCATACATGTAGCATCATCCACACACTGTGACCTTTTAAGTACTATTGAGTAACTCGACCTTAGGCATTAGGGCTGCAAATGAATTTCAGTTTTAACACTGAACCTGTACTTGCCTTGTCTTAAATTCCAAGCCTGGAGTGGACCGCTTTCCCCTAACACCATCCCAAAGGATTGATCTATACCAATGTGAATGTTGAAATATTAGGAGTATTTCACCCTTGATTCTGTGATCTTGTCTCAGGCTTTGGAAGGTGCCTCCCCTGAACAGCTTATGCAGCAGACGCAGGTCCCGCAGTACGCCTACGCGCCCAACATGGGCCAGCCATGGGTACTGACACTCCCTGGTTTCTCCCTCTCATGTCCACCCTTGTTCGTCCCTCATTGACATTCTTATGTCTCCATTCTCCAACTGTTTCTTTCCCTGCAGGTGTAGGCCCTTTTTAATCTAACACTCAGTTTAAAGCCATTCCAATAATGGCAGCCATTTTGAAAGCCATAAATGTGGAATTCTGCATTTACCAAAATGGCTGTAGCCATGTCAGATTTAATTTTTTTTATGGGGTGTTTTTTTGCTTCTGTTTTGTCTGGTTTTCTTCAGATAATAACTGGTTCCTTTGCTGTGGTATGTCCTTGTGAGTCATTGTCTTGTCTGCTTGGCTTTCACTTTACCATTGTCCAGACTAGAGAATCACAATGTGCTTTCATTCTTTTGACGTCATTTCTTTCTCACAGTGTCGGTGTTGGTGGCTGCGTCATCTTCATTACCATCATCTTCTCTTTTTTGGGGGGTGTGACCACTCTGTTTTGATTTGGATCTTATTTGAGTCAATCAGTCTTCAGATACCACTTTTTTGTTTCATGAATTCATAGTTGGGCTATTCAGACTGTTATTGATAAGCTGAGACCTTTGTCTCCCCATAATGATCTTTCCTCTTTTTGATATTTGTATAGATATTTTAATATTTAAAACCAAAAATGACTGATTTTTAAAGGTTGCGTAAGACCCTTGCCAGGTAGAATATGGCTAAATGCGTTCATTATTCCTGCTTATGGTTGGAGTATTGCGCTTTATTTCTATCTCCCAGGCAACCGATAGGCCACTGGGCATGAATGGACTGGATGTGGCCGGACTGCGACCCTTCGACCTGGTGATTCCATTCACCATTCAGAAGGGAGAAATCACAGGTAAGTTGTTTCTTTTTTTGTTAATAAATGTATTTTCACCTTTTGTGTTGGAGACATGCAAACATTTCCAAATGCAACATCTAATATTTCTCAGGTGAAGTGAGGATGCCATCAGGAAAAGTAGCCAAGCCAGACATTACAGATAATAAAGACGGGACAGTCACTGTGAAGTATGGTCCTACTGAGGCTGGCCTGCATGAAATGGACATCAAATACGATGGCATACATATTCCAGGTAATAATCAAGAATATAAAGCATGATGGAGGGTCTTTTGTATGCAATCTTGGTTTAAGCATTTATAAATGAGGTTAAACTCCTCCTGTTCCCTGACAGGAAGTCCACTGCAGTTCTATGTGGATTATGTGAACAGTGGTCACGTAACTGCTTATGGCCCTGGTCTGATTCATGGCATGGTCAATAAGCCAGCAGTGTTCACGGTCAACACTAAGGATGCAGGAGAAGGTACCAACACAGGGTTATATTTTTATTTTATTTTTTTTAATCTCTCCGGTTATTTCGCGTGACCTGAATGTTGTACATCACTTTACTGAGGTTCAGTCATTTATGCTGGAACTAATTACTACAGCAGTTTGGTCCAATGTCCCAGAAGTCTAACCCTGTTGAAATGCTTGTTCTTTTTCAGGTGGTCTATCTCTTGCCATAGAGGGTCCCTCAAAAGCAGACATCAGCTGCACTGACAACCAGGATGGCACTTGCACCGTGTCTTACCTCCCTGTTTTGCCTGGAGACTATAATATTCTTGTCAAATACAATGACAAGCATATCCCTGGCAGTCCCTTTGTGTCGAAGATCACAGGTCAGAAAGCAAAGAGGACATGAAAAAATGCATCAAATGTTGACCCTATATCAGGGCAATCGGTTTTGCAGTTTTTCACTGCTCAAGCACAGTGATAATTAACTTAAAAGCTGAATAAACCATTGTACAGGACTTGATCTGCTGACATTTGATTTCCTTTTGGGTACTTGTTCAAATATTGCTGGGCTATATAATATAGATCATGATGCATTTATGTTTTTCTCTGTCCACAGGGGATGACTCCATGCGCATGTCCCATTTGAAGGTGGGCTCTGCTGCAGACATCCCATTGGACATTGGGGAGTTCGACCTGAGCCAACTTACTGCCTCTCTCACCAGCCCTTCTGGTCGAGAAGAGCCATGTCTGCTCAAGATGCTCCGTAACGGGCATGTAGGTAAGTGTGCCTTGGGGATAAATTATTCTGAAAGTCTGGACCAAATGTTCTGACTTTCCCACTCTATACTAGTGTTTGCAGTAATTCTCCGATAACTTGGACACTTGATTTATGTAACACAGCAAATATCCTTTAATGAAAGTATATCCTGTGCTAGTATGCTCTGTGTAGTAAAAATCCATGCATTTTTTTGGTGGCTAATCATTTCTAGGAATCTCCTTTGTGCCTAAAGAAATTGGTGAGCACCTTGTGAATATAAAGAAAAATGGGCGACATATTCCCAGTAGCCCCATTTCAGTCATGATCAACCAGTCTGAGATTGCTGACGCCAGCCGTGTGCGAGTGTCTGGTCAGGGCCTGAGTGAGGCTCGCACGTTTGAACCAGCAGAGTTTTTCATCGATACCAAAGATGCAGGTGAGTACAGTCATAGTGGAGTAGTTCTGTAGTCCAGCTTCGACCAATGGTGTACTGACAGAGGGGTGGTTGTTCTGCTAGGCTATGGAGGTCTTAGCTTATCCATTGAAGGGCCCAGTAAGGTGGACATCAACACTGAAGATCAGGAAGATGGAACTTGCAAGGTCACATACTGCCCCACCGAGCCAGGAAACTACATCATCAACATCAAGTTTGCTGACCAGCATGTTCCAGGTGCTTCTTGGATGCATCAAATCTATTGGTAACTTGTTAACCAATAGTTATGCCTTTCTTACCAGGCTTCTCTATTCTCCCACAGGCAGCGCTTTCACAGTGAAGGTGACTGGAGAAGGTAGGATGAAGGAGAGCATTACTCGCAAGAAAAGAGCGGCATCTGTTGCCAATGTGGGCAGCCAGTGTGACCTGAGCCTGAAGATACCTGGTACTCAGTCATATCACACTTAATTTAAGGAATGTTAGTTTACTGGTTGAGTCTGACCCTTTAACGCTTGTCTTCTAGAGATCAGCATCGCTGACATGACCGCTCAAGTGACCAGCCCCTCTGGGAAGGTGCACAAGGCAGAGATCATGGAGGGAGAGAACAACACCTACTGCATTCGCTTTGTGCCGACCGAGATGGGTATTCACACGGTCAGTGTAAAATATCAGGGCCAGCATGTCCCAGGATCACCATTCCAGTTCACTGTGGGGCCACTAGGAGAAGGAGGCGCTCACAAGGTCCGTGCAGGAGGTCCTGGCCTTGAGAGGGCAGAAGCAGGAGTGCCAGGTGTGTGAATGTCCTATGAATGATTTTGTGGGGTGGGGTAGGAAGGAGACTGATCCCTTTCATTTTTCTCCATGCTTCCTTTAGCGGAGTTTAGTATATGGACACGTGAGGCTGGAGCTGGTGGTCTGTCCATTGCTGTGGAGGGTCCCAGCAAGGCAGAAATTGCCTTTGAAGATAGAAAAGATGGCTCCAGTGGAGTCTCCTACATTGTCCAGGAGCCTGGTGAGATCAAGTAGCTACTGTTTAGTTTAAATCGTGGTTTTCTAATCTTTTATAATTTGATATAATGCTGGATATACGCTCACTGCTTATGGATTGACTTTGCAGGAGATTATGAAGTTTCCATCAAGTTCAACGATGAGCACATCCCAGACAGTCCCTTCGTGGTGCCCGTTGCATCACCTTCTGATGATGCCCGTCGACTTACTGTTGCCAGTCTTCAGGTGAGGCTTCGAGGAAGACAGACATTTGTCCGCCCAAAGCGAGTCCTAGGCTGCCCTCTGCACAGCAGCAGAAGCTCTTTTCACAACACTTTGCCCTAAACCACGGGGAGAAGGAAGATGGTGCATCATCCAGTTCGTTTTATTAGCAAATGTAGCAAATAAGGTAGAACAGAGATCCAGCTCAAATACCAGACATCTGTCCTGCAGAGTTTAGATCCAACCTTAATCTATCACACCTCATCCAGTTAGTCAATGCCTTCAGCTGTGTCTGAATTTCCAATCCAGGTGTGTGCTGGAACTAAACCCTACAGAGGAGTAGCTCTCCAGGACTGAAATTGTGCACACCATGGTCACAAACAATGAGGGAATATTATGGTTTATTTCACAAAAATCAATCCTGCTTTGGTACATGCTCACACATTAATTGTAGGTATTTTCCCTGGAACCCTTTGTGTTGACTGTAGTTTAATACCACAATGCTCTGCTGCTGTGTTGATGGGTTGTGCCGGGGTTTGTGGGATACTGAAGGACTGTTTGTATTTCTCGTGCCTTGTCCTAAAGGCTTTCAACAGCTTTACTCCTTCCCTACGTGCCTGCAGGGAGGGACAGCAGGGGCTAAAGGGTTAAAGAGAGAGAGTCTCCTTTTGTCAGGGTTTTCTTTCTTGGACCTCAATTTTCTTTCCATTCTTTCCTACTGTTCTTTACATTTTTAGCTCTATTCTAATTAAACCTCTCTTTAACTCTGTTAGCCTGAAGGTAAGATGTTAGCACTGTTAGATGGACTACTCACAAAACGGGGATATTTGGCTTTCGGGGAAAATGTATGGAAAACACAAGTTCACAATACAATCTCAAACAATTAAAACAAACGTGACGAGTAAACGACAACAAAAAATGTCAATGTCTTAACGTGTCATGTGCCCTTATGCATCAATTACAGCTGGACAACAACGTCTCGTGCTGTCGACTTATTGCTGCTAAAGCATCCTGCTGTTCTAAAGGGCGGTCCTCAGGTCTCCAGAGGTTCTGGGGTACGGAGTTACAAGTCTTTACACTGGGATTCAATTGATCCCATATGTTTTCTCTGGAATTCAGGCCTGGAGAAAGTGCAGGCCCCTCCATTCGAGGTTCCCCAATCTCCAGCAGCCGTTCCCTAATGATGCGGCCTCTATGAGCTGGAGCATTGTCGTCCATGAATTTGAAATTAGGCCTGTGTTGTTCATGCAGAGGCACAATGACTGGATTAATGAAGTTATTCAGGTAGTATGGGCTTCTCACTGTACCATTCACAAACTGTAGGGCTGTAACACCACCGCTAAAGGCTTGTCTGGTTACAACAGTGGCTGATGCACAGTGCTCTCCTTGACGTCTCAGACATTGTTTGCGGTCATTTCTGCTCAACGTGAATCGACCCATTGAAGGGCCCATTGGTCCCTCATTCAGCGTAAATGCTCCCTGTCCCATGCAAGACAATGTGTCTGGTGTAGTCAGGTACCCTTGTAGGTCATCTAGCACGCAGACCACACTTGTAAACGGTTTCGAATGGTCTGACGTGACACTTGGGTGCCTCTCACCTCCCTTAAATGTGCCTGGAGTTGAGTGGGATCATTCGGTTCTGCAGGGCTCTGTTCCCAATAGAGGTCCTCAATGTGGGATGTGGGACGTCCACTTCTGTCTTTCTGTGACTCTTCCAGTCTCTGTATCTCTGTTAGAACCTGCTGACACTGACCCTCTGATCAGTGTCTTCTTCCATCTGAGAACATTCTGTTTGAAGCCTCGCAATGGTGAGATACTGTTGATCATTGTTGGGTGTCGTCTTGGTCTTGTGATATCAAAATGTGAACAGTTTTAAATACTAATTCTGATTAAAATGTATTGATTCTTGGATCAAACACCTGTTGTGAATTATTATTATTAAGCCCCTTGTTGGCGAACAGCAAATTGTTTTAAAAGTACTGAAACATTTGAAATATCTGGGGCATTCAAATGTTTAGAGACTGTCACATTTAAGTTCATCTGTGAAGGTTCTAGTGCTTTTTAATTTCAGCCGAAAGCTTAATATCCCTAACTTTTTGAGTAGTTAATGTTAAATCTGTGGTTCCGGCATTGACCACCGGACTGAGTTTTTGCCAGCAAGCTGACCTGTACAAGTGTTATGTGAATACAGGAGTCCGGCTTAAAGGTGAACCAGCCAGCTTCTTTTGCGGTCAGCCTGAATGGGGCAAAGGGTGTCATTGATGCTAAAGTTCACAGCCCGTCTGGAGCCCTGGAGGAGTGCTGCGTCACTGAAATTGATGAAGGTAACAATGAGTGGGAATGGAATTGGGCTACAGTGTAGAACTACTATCCCATTGCTCTTTATCTGATTAGATTTGTTTGCTCTCTGATCAAGCCTGTCTCATGTATTGTAAAATGTAAGTGTCCCCCACATCTGTATTAAGCGATACTATCTGGTATTTGTATCTCTTACAGATAAGTATGCAGTGAGGTTCATTCCTAGGGAGAATGGCCTGTACCTGATTGATGTCAAATTTAATGGTTCTCACATCCCTGGAAGCCCTTTCAAGATTCGCGTGGGCGAGGCAGGCCAGGCTGGTGATCCAGGCATGGTTTCTGCTTATGGGGCTGGTCTGGAGGGTGGAACCACTGGTATGTAGAATTACCTACATTTCTGCTTCTAGGTCATAAGCACTGCAAACCTACGTTGTTTGGAAAATAATTTGGTAAACATCAGTGTATTCTCATCCTCTCTGTTCTGTGAAGGATCCCCTTGTGAATTTATCGTGAACACAAGCTCAGCTGGTCCTGGAGCCCTGGCAGTAACTATTGATGGGCCTTCCAAAGTGAAGATGGATTGTCAAGAGTGTCCAGAAGGATATAAGGTCACATACACACCAATGGCACCTGGAAACTACCTAATCTCCATTAAATATGGTGGACCCTACCATATCGTTGGAAGTCCCTTTAAAGCTAAAATTACTGGTGAGAAATGGAACATCACTTTTAATGATGACTAATTCAGAGGTGAACTTTTTTGAAAGATCTGCATCTCTGATCTATTTTTCAGGCTCTCGCTTGGTCAGTAGCCACAGCATGCATGAGACCTCATCAGTGCTTGTTGACCCGGTGACTCGCAGTGTGACCTCCAGTCAGCAGGTGGCACCAGGTTGGGCAAGCTCTGATGCCAGCAGAGTGGTGGCCAAAGGCCTGGGGCTCACAAAAGGCTTCATTGGCCAGAAAAATAGCTTCAGTGTAGATTGCAGCAAAGCAGGTACTACATATGACTAATTTATGATTACAGATTTATTTCAGCACTGTTGAGCTCTTGGTGGTGATTTTTGTATTTATTTGTTTAAAATAACAGGGAGAAACATGCTATTGGTTGGAGTCGATGGGCCTAAAGTACCCTGTGAAGAGATTCTAGTGAAACACCTGGGCAACCGCCTCTATAATGTGTCCTACCAGCTGAAAGAAAAGGGCGAGTATATTCTGGTGGTGAAATGGGGTGATGACCACATTCCTGGGAGCCCATTCCACATCACTGTCTAATGCCAAACCCAGCTTCAGCCAAAACTGCCACCAGCCATTGCGAATACTCCTGCTCCTGCCTCCCAAAGACCTACATCAACACTGAATCTTCATTTGTCTCACTTTTCCTAATTGTGCTGAACTTTCTTTCTCTCTAGCACAGCCAGACTCTTTGGCAGAGTTCAGTAGTATTGTTAAAGCAGTTGCAGGTCATGGTGGCTCTTGCATTCACCAAGGTTTACACCAGTGTGTTACTGATTGTCCCGAACACAATGTGGCTGCTACAGTGTGTGTATCAGGTTAGGGATGCTCTCTTCAAACTTTCTAGTAGCAAAAGGGTGGAGTCTTTCGTCCTTTGAAAGAGCACCAATGTATTAATTTTCCATTGAATGACATGACAATTTTGTTCTTCATAATGCCTCTAATGCCTTTTACACAACTGAATTACACTGGTGCCAAAGCTCTGGGTTTGTCCTCTTGCTTTTTTGTTTTTGGGGTCAGGGTGGGGGTGGGGTAATCCATTTTATTTTTTTTCCCGTGCACTTTGTAGAGCTAAACTGGTTCTCCCTTTTTGAGAACATTTCTCTGAAGTTTGAAAGAAAATGAGTGACTATTCCAGGTTATTGAAAAAAAGGGAATTTCTGAATTTGGATGTAGGCATTGCCATTGGGGTTTGAGGTGAAATGAAAGGGAGATGCATCTTCTTGTGATTTTTCTTGATTAAAAAAAAAAAAAAAAAAAGTGCTTAAGCTTTTAAAGTTTAAAAATATCACTTGCATTTGCTCTCATCGCCCTTCAGCTCCGCTTTTTAAAAAATTGAGAACAGAACTAATATCTGTATGACTGTTACAGTATTTTGATGAACAATAAAGTTGTCCTAAGTATTTTGTCAATTCAGAAATGCAGCTCGTCTTGTCTTTAACTGGTACATATTGTAGGTCTAGCAAACCAGACAAAACTCCTTTTATGGTCAACAATGAACACGCATCGGTTTAATAAGTAGAGGTCACAATTCATCTACAAGGTTTGTCATTCAAATTATTTTTTTGAGTAACTTTGTCCCAAATATTTACTCTTGTGATGTCCATGACATATATTTTACACTGACATTTATTAATGCAACTGAATTGTAACAGCAGCGTTCATTAGCTTTACATAAGTGTGGGTGGAAATGGAAAAACAAATTGAGTCCAAACTTGCCAGTTGATACCCAGCACTAGTGTGCAGGGGAGTCACTGCAAACGTGCCACTTATGCAGTACTATTACTAAATTTATGGAAGTGTATTAGAATCCTCTCCTTTACTGTATCTGCATTTATTGTATGTTCCCCATTGCATGACTGCTTATTTCAGCACATGGAGGAAAGCTATGGTCTTGGAGTCATCAGACACATCATGCATAGGATCATACCCTTTATTTTTGCAAGGGTTTTGTTTATTTTATTACAGAATTGACAAATGACGTTACTATTTTTCAATCCCTATGCTTTAGAATCAAACAGCCTGTTTTGTCACTGTGCCTTTTAAGAATATATGCAATTCTTATTGGCTGCCAGGTATTGACATTCAAAAAGCAACTTAAGCTGAAATAATACTTTGTGTGCTGGTTTTGAACTATTTAGTTCCAGTACTTAGAAATGAGGGCAGTATGAAAAGAAGAACTGAGTTTTAAAACTTAAAGTTGTTTTTCCACAATAATGGCCCTTTACCCAGTGGCTTAACATTTACATTTACAGCATTTGGCAGATGCTCTTATCCAGAGCGACGTACATGGTGAGCAGTTGGGGGTTAGGTGCTTTACTCAAGGGCACTTCAGCTGCTGTCCGGTTCCAAGAATCAAACCCACTTCTCTAACCATTGGGCTATGGCTGCCACACTAGTCCTGCTTATCACTAGAAGGACTGACTGCATCAATTAATGCAAATCAAACATTCACTGCTATTTCTCATTGAAGTTCTTGCTACAAAAATCTGAAAAATTCTGACTTTTTTTTTTTTTTTAATCATTTTTGAAAAAAACATGGGAACACAAACTAAATTGCTGGTAAAATGGGGATGTTACAGCAGAATATACCTAGAAAGACTGAGGCGCATCAATTGATGCAATGTCATACAAATGAATGAGTCTAAATAGCAGAGTAAGACTGGACACTGCTCTGTGAGATGGAACACTACTCTGTAAGACAGGACACTGCTCTGTAAGTCTGGACAATGCTCTATAAGACAGGACACTGCTCTATTAAAACTGGACACTGCTCTAAGTCTGTACAATGCTCTATAAGACGGGACACTGCTCTAAGTCTGTACAATGCTCTATAAGATGGGACACTGCTCTATTAAGACTGGACACTGCTCTAAGTCTGGACAATGCTCTATAAGATGAGACACTGCTCTGTAAGTCTGGACACTGCTCTATAAGACGACACTGCTCTGTCTGCTCGCTCTGTAAGACTGATTGCGGCAATGTGCGCTTTCTTCACAAGTACGCGCATGCTCCTGAAAAAAGTTCGTGTGTGCTCCTGATGAAAGCTGATTTAAGCTTTTGCATGAGCAAAGAGCGAGTTTTCATCACGACTTGTGTGAACTGAGGTTAAATGGTAAAATATATATGAAAGGAAACTGCAGCAGCGGTTCTATAAGGAGGCGTTTTGTGTGAAACTATCCGCCGCATCGTCTTTTTAGGTTTATTGAATCTGCAATTGTTCTAGTGTTAATATATGTGCTCAAAACGAGAAAAGACAGCGATTATTGTCATATATATTTGTCTGCAATAAGTTTCATTTTCAAATGAGCTTTTGATGTTGCTACACAGTTCACTTTGTATTGCAGAGAAATTACATTTTTAATGATTTGGGCACTGATGAGATCAAACTGATCTGACCACAGCTCACATCTTCTCTGTCTTTTGGTCTGACTGGTGTTTCTGCATATAATTGATTCATGTCTTTCTTTTTAGGTAATAATTTCAAGTTGCAATGCAGACTGTAATGTGCCCACCCTGATCCCATATGGCTATATTTAAAATTATATTTTTGAGCTGACTGTCAACTAGGTCATTAACTTTGGCACATCATGGCCCATCTTTGCTGACAAAGCCTTAAACCTTAGGATTTTATACTCAACATTATCCCATCACTTGTTACTAGCGATAACCCTAAACCTAACTGCTGTTTCAAAACAGCGTTATTTGAATATTCTATAAACATTTGAATCTTATTTTGCCCTGTCCCATCTTTTCTGAGTATGCTGTAGGCATCAGACTTAAAATCTGTTCATATACATGTAAGCCATAACATTATCAACACTTACTGGTAGTGATTAACAATGACACTCTAGTTATTTCATTACAATGAGACCTTGTATATTGGGCAGCAAATGAATAGTCAGTTCTTGGAGTTGAAGAAGCAAGAATTGGTGATCTGAGCCACTTTGGCAATGGCTTTGGTTGGATGGCTAGACAACTGAGTCAGAGCATCTACGAAATGGCAGGTCTTCTGGAGTGTTCAAAGAATCTAATAGTTAGTGCCTATACCAAAGGTGATCCAGGGAAGGGCAACTGGTGAATTGGCAAGATCATTAACAACATCCAAGGCTCACTGCTAAATGTGGACAGTGAAGGCAAGTCTGTCCAAAGAGGAGCTCCTGTTGAACAAAGTAAAATGTTAATGTAAAAGGCGTGTCCTCTTCAGCATAAGGCAACATGACCTCTTCAAGTATTTTGACAGATGCAAACTGATCCATGATCCCTGGTCCGCGATAAACAGGCCCAACACCACAGTAGGAGAAACATGCCCTTATCATGATGCTTGCACCACCATGCTTTACTGTCTTCACTGTGTACTGTGAGTTTGGGGGTCGTCTTACAAACTGTCTGTGGCCCTTGGACCCAAAAAGAACAATCTTACTTTCATCAGTTCACAAAATGTTCCTCCATTTCTCTTTAGGACGGTTGATGTGTTCTTTGGCAAATTGTAACTCTTCTGCACGTGTCTTTTTTTAACAGAGGGACTTTGCGGGGGATTAGCTTCACACAGGCGTCTTCTAACTGTCACAGTTCTTACAGGTAACTCCAGACTGTCTGATCGTCCTGCAGCTGATCAGTGGCTGAGGCTTTGCCATTCTGATTATTCTTCCATCCATTTTGATGGTTGTCTTCCGTTTTCTTCCTCGTCTCTCTGGTTTTTCTCTCCATTTTAAGGCATTGGAGATCATTTTAGCTGAACAGCCTATAATTTTTGCACCACTTTATAAATTTTGCCCTCTCCAATCAACTTTTTAATCAAATTACGCCGTTCTTCACAACAATGTTTTAAACAACCCATTTTCCTCAGGCTTTCAAATGCATGTTGAACAAGTGCTGGCTTCATCCTTAAACAGGGGTCACCTGATTCACACCTGTTTTTTCACAAAATTGATGACCTCACTGATTGAATGCCATACTGCTATTTTTTTTTAACACACCCCTTTCAACTAATTACCCAATTGCACAGCCTTAAAACCATGCATGTCATGAATGCTGGGTCTTGTTTGTTTTCTGAGAACTTTTTTTCCATTTTGCAATAAAAATATACTAAAAACCTGGATTATTCAGATTAGTCAAATTGTACTGCTATTATTTTGAACAATACTGTATATATATATATATAAAATGCACTATAAATCCATTTAATGTGACATTCCCTAAACTTCTGAATGCACATGTCCAACTATTCAATGTTTCAGTACTTTTAACAGAACTTTTTGTTCTCTTGTTTAAATTTAATGAAAACAGTGGAATTATTTCATATTGCATAAAATATTTCATTTTCTGAACAATCCGAACAATCCTATTCCAGGGAACGGGGTTTCTCTCTCTCTCTAGTTCAATCAGAATTAGTATTTAAACAGTTCTCCTCATCATGCTGTTCACATTTGACATCATGAGATCAAGACAACACCTAACAGGTGATCAACAGTACGTCGGCAAACAGGATGTTCATAGACAGAAGTGGCCACTGATCTTAGAGTGTTACAGTGTCATCAGAAGGTTCTAACAGAGATACAGAGAGATGGGAAAAGGCACAGAAAGGCATAGAAGTGGACGTCCTTTAGCCAGTGATACTGGAGACGTCAAGGAAAGCGCTATGCATCAGCCACTGTTGTCACCAGACGAGCCTTTGGGCAGGTGTGTCTAGTCAATACAGAACTGCCTACAGTTTGTGAATGGTACAATGACCCATACTACCTGAATAACTTCATTAATCCAGTCATTGTGACCCTGCATGAACAACACAGACCTAATTTCATCTTCATGGACGACAATGCTCATCAAGGTCGCATCAGCGGTACCTTGAATGAAGTGGCCTGCACTGTCTCCAGACCTGAATCACATAGAAAACCTATTTCCAGTGTAGAGGCTCATACAGTAACTCTGTACCCAGAACCTCAAAGACCTGAGGGCCACCATTCAAGAAGAGTAGGATGTCATGCCTCAGCAGCAATAAGTCGACTTGTGAACAGCATGAGACGTTGTTGTCAAGTTGCAATTGATGTTCAAGGGCACATGAAATGTTATTAAAACATTGACATTTTTTCTTGTGGTTTACGCACCACTGTTGTTGGCTTTTGTTTCAATAAAATGTTTGAGATGAGAAAATCACCATTGCATGCATCTACTAAAATCACTACAGTGTGAACTTTTAAGGTTTTCCATAAATTTCACCCAAAAGCCAAATATCACTTCCTTTTTGTGAGTAGTATATATATATGATATGAGATGTGTTGAGGCTGCAATAAGCACCTACGTCAGATGTCTACGTCTCTTTTTCTTATTAGTTGTTAACTGGACAGTGTGAAAAGGCAGTTTCACGAAACCTGCAACAAGACAAAACAGGCACAGCACAAAGCGAAATGCCATATGAGTAATATTAATCTATATTAATTAATGTTCAGATTTTTGCCTGCCAGCAACTCGGCAGATTTCCCAAACCTAAAGATCTATTCGTTTTCGGTTTCTACAGTTTAAAAACAGCACTGCAGTCTCCGGTAGAGAAGCGAGCCGAGGGCGTGACTCCGCCGAGCCCAGGGCGTGTCAGCGTCACTCCGCCGAGCCGAGGGCGTGTCCTACAGCGTCACTCCGCCGAGTAGCACACGCCCAGCTCCGAGCGCTGAGAGTTAGCAACACTTACACAGAAGCACCGACAGGTGAGTGGCTATTTGGGCGTTGTTTGTTATCTTTTTACTTTAAGAAAACATTACATGGTCTCACTATAAACCGCGTTAGCGTTTGTTCACAGTCCCGCTCGGTTTGTGACCTATTGTTTCGGAGCATGAAATGGAAACTCGCTACATGGCTAACTTCTGCTAGCCGACTAGCTAATTTGTTCAGTTCCCTTTTTACTAACTACACCACGACTCGTGTGTTTAGGTAGATGAAATCAGATCATTACACCCCAATTCCGAATAAGAACGTATCTTTTCACACGTCTATGGTGTAAAAAGTGTCGTGCGACGGCTCATCTTTTGCTAACTTAACGTGTGCGCATGCGCAGATGCGATAAAGCTCCAGATGTTAAGAGTTTTCAATTTCGATGTTGACTTTGAGATTAGGTCATATCAGCATTTGCGTGTTTATGCTTTATGCCATCTTATTTTTATATCCCTCTTAAATTAACCCACTTTTTTTTTTTACCAAACATGTTTTGTGTTTTAAAGTTGCAGGCATGTCCTCATTGAGCAGTAAGACACCAGATGAGCTCTCACGACTTTTAGATGAGTATGGGATCAAACATGGACCCATTGTTGGTAACAAACATATCTATCTGTCTGTCTATTAAGGGTGTAAAATAATTAAGTTACTCTGGGCAATGTTTTTTTTACTCAGAAGCTTCTTTTCTTATGATTGCATTGCTGTATTGGACATAAAATGTTAAAATTAGAATTTGTTTGCATGTGAGAGTTGATGAAAATGTAGTAGATTGTTTGAAGTTACATTTACAATATGGTCAATACTGACCTCAGACCCCAGTATTGAATCAAATCACATCACTGCAATTTTTAAGGAATTGAATTGAGATGTGTTATATTTATATATATATATATATTAATTATTATTATATATATATTTTTGTGATTTGATTATTGAATCAAATCACATCACTGCAATTTTTATATATATAAAGAGATAGATCTACAAGATTTTAATGAGTCATGTAAAATAATAAGGACATTCTCTCTGTCTAGACTCTACCAGGAAGCTTTATGAGAAGAAGCTGAAAGAGGCCATGGCCAAAGGCAACACATCATCATCTTCTGATAAGACATACTACAGAGAAGAACGTAATAACTTGCTTAATTTAAATAAGATCTTACATTTTCACATTTCAGTTGCTGTCATTCTTATAATAACAAAATGGGTTTTTTTTCCACAGAGGAAGAAGTTACATATTTTACATACCGTTCACCAGTAAGTGCAAGCTCAGCAGCAGTATCTGTAGTGCACATGTACTTCTACTAACCGGTGTGTGAATCTAATCTCTGCCATGTTTAAAATTACAGGTGAGACAAGAAGGCTTTGGGGATGTGTGAGTATATAGTCTCTGTTTTGCTAAACTACATATTGTCACAATAATTGTGTGTGAAATTAGCCATCAGGGTTTATCAAATTCAAGGATTGTTGCCACATTTTAAGCCTCTGTATCTCATTCCAGTCCTGGAATAGTGACTTTAATAGTATTCTGCATTAAATACACCTGATTCAACTTCTAATTCAGTTAGCAAGAGCATCATTGGTAGGATTAAGTGCATTAGACATCACATCACCAAAGAAATAGCTAATCTCTGCAATGCTTGGCATTCCTGTTATAGACAGCATAAGTCAGCAGCTGCTGAATTCCGTGCTTGTAGGATGCAGATGAGACAGATTGTGAACAGATTGATAAATGCACAGTGTATTAATGCTTTTATATGTTTGCAGAGCAAGAAGATCAAGGACCACAGAGTATGATGATGAAATAGATTATGCAGACGAGTGAGTTTTTAAGCCAACACAAACAAATCTAAACCAAATATCTGAAAGTAGAGTTTTTTTAAGTAGCTTTCCTAATGATCTAACACAGTGGTGCTCAATACGTCGATCGCGAGATACCTGTCGATCGCGAAGGCATCGATAGTTGATCGCGGAACGCTGCCATTCAACATAATCTATTGCACACGTGAGACAACACAGCGTAAAAACGAGTGATCCATGAGCCACAGAAAACACTGCAGTACAGATGGAGCCAAT
>JBBIGC010000131.1:20711304-20729635 GCA_037576955.1 Lepidarchus adonis
TGTATATTCAGACTATGCAGCTCTGGCTGTTGATGGTCATAAATGTACATCACTGCATTGAGCCAAACATGTTCATGATGCTATACAAGATAAACAATATATATTTTAAATATAAAGTATACTGTGTAATTTTTTTTGCATTTTTATTGTTGGTAGATTATTTTGACTTGGTCATTTTAAAAGTAGCTTGCAAGCTTGATCTAAATAGTGCTCTTAACTTGCTTCTTCTGTATTCAATAAAATAATCACCTGTTACTACTTAAGAAAAATAACTGAAACCACATCTGTCTCTTTCAAAGGCCTGTCGTCAATCGCAGTTCCACAACCTATCAGAGTGCACCCCGTTTCAGACCATCAGCCTACACAAGCAAATCCAGCCAACAGGATGCCAGTCCAGTGCCACGCAAAACTGAGAGCAGCAAATCCGGGGGGGTGCCAGGCTGGCTGCGAGTCTTGGTGTTTGCTATTATCGCAGTGTTTCTTTACTATGTGTACTCAAACATGGAGTCAGCAGAGGAAAGTCCCATTCGTAAAATTGATGCATAAAATTCAGCTGATGTCTGTGTCCAAAATGTGCACTACAACCAGAGGCATTTTGGCTGTTTGGAATTTTATTTTGTATGTTTTCATACAGCAGACCTATAAACTCCCCGAGTTAAAAAGATAGAAACAAATTCAGATGTGCATTAAATCAATTTTATTAGTAGTATCTTTAATGTACATTATTGTGTGCTTTAAATAAGTATTTGTCGTTTCCTGACCTTTTCAGTTCATTGTGTAAGTATGTATGTCTGATTAAAACATGGCAGTTTGGGGTCTTTTATTATGTAACAAGAAATGAGATTCATTTAATGTCTCGTGACTGTATGGAAATCTAAGGTGCTGTAATGTTACACGTTTGTGATTGCTCTTATATAAGGTTACCAGACTTTTATAAACTAAATGAAGAATTTTTATGGGTTAACTGACTTCTTTATGTATGTTTCATTATGATGCAGTAAATAAGAGTTTGAGAGAACAATTCCGAAGATGTTAATGATCCCCATGAAGGCACAATCACAGTAATCCTTAAAAAACACAAGGAATGGTAACGTAGGTTAAAAACCAAATGAAAAAGTCCAAAAAACTAAAGGTGAGTGATAATAAGAACAAAGAAGACAAAGAGAGTGGTGACATTGTTTATTATATTGAGTTTGGGTTGTTTCCTCGTGTTCAGGTTATATTTTACTATGTTTTAAGGAATAGAGAGATTCAAACAAATGTAAAAAAAAAAAAACAGTTACAAAATGAAGAGAGTGTCAAGTAAGAGGAAGACTGCTTACTGAAAAATATGGACATGTTTATCTAATAAAGTGTCTGGTGAGTGTATTAGTACTAGTTACAAGCCATTTTATAGTTTAAGTATACTATGAAGTATACAAGTAAACATATATATTGTAACGATTTTTGTTTGAATTCGTCAGAGGGAAAATTATGGAAACGAACCATAGAGTTTTAAATGCGAATCGGGACAAAGCCCAACGCTTTATTAAGTTTTGGAAACCGCTCTTGAAAGCACAGTGTGGATTCCATTGTCTACTTTCAGAATATAAGATTCTTTTACGTCATATTTATTAAAAAATACAAAAAATTCTAAAAGATTCACAAACTTTCCTCTGTAGTTTGATGTGAGAGAACATGCAAGAGCACATTATCTTCATGACTTGGCACTCAACCAGTTCTTCCTGACAGCTATAAAAACATTCACCTGAAACTGGCATTAAACGTTTGCAGACTTGCTCCAGCAAAGCAATCAACTTGACAACGTTACACTGCAGCAGAATCAGGCAAGAGCATTATTCCATTGATCTTCAGACCCATCTGGATTCCAGCTGTCTGACAAACTCACAAGCAGGCTGCTGTGCTCAAATCAAAGATCCTTTTCATCAGCAACATTTGTCACCTCAGTTCTATATTTGGAACGCTGCTGCACTGAGCTCATAACACACACTGACGTTTTGAGCACTAAATATGGACTTTAGTTCAGCGTGTAAGAGTAAAACCAAAGCAAAATTAAAAATACATCCTAGTACTTAGGTGGAGCACGGACATGGATAAATGTATTTAAATGACTGTGTTAAAGTTACAATATACTGACGTTTTCAGCAAATATTAACTTCAAATTAGCTGTTAAATTGCAGTAACTGTACTCACCTCCATAGCTCGCATTTTGCTTAATGGCAATGCAAGGCAAGTTTATTTATATAGCACATTATCATACACAAGGTCATTCAATGTGCTTTACAAGGTAAATGAAAAATAAAAAAGCATGAAAACAGGCCACATGAATAAAAGAAGTAAGGATAAGATAAAAGCAATAGATAAAAAAAAGTAATATATATGCATAAAAGAAACAACATTTAAATAAGACCAAAAAAATAAAAAATAAAATAGAGTAAAGAGAGCTAAAAAGGCATAAAATAGGGAGCGCTAAACTGGTATCCTTGGCTGGTTAGTTATAGGCTGTGGAGAATAGTGCAGTTTTTAGCCTCTTTTTAAAAGTGGCCACTGTTGGAGGAGATCTGATCTCCATTGGTAGTTTGTTCCAACATTGAGCTGCATAGTGGGAAGTTCTCTGTTCTCTGTTAGACATATGCTTTTCTTCCTCTATAAAGCGTTGAAAAAATTATCTTTTGAACTACACATTTGGTTTAACGGACTAGAATGTTGAGAATCTCTCCACTTCATGCTTAAAAACTAATTTTGAAATTTGTTTTTGGGACATCATTAAATTTGATTATTTTTGTTACAAACACACTTATATCAGACAGTAAATGCCTCCACATGAAGTTTTTTTGTAAAATATTTAATATTTTCCTTAAAAATTAATTTTAAAATTTGTCTTCAAATGAGGGTCTGTAAAAACTCTTCCGTTTTCCTTTCAAAAACATCTTTATTATTCATGAAATCATTGCAAAGCATCAAAATACAGTTCATAGAATATTTTCCTGTGCAAATGAGGCCTAAAACGAAACCTTGACTTTTTCACCAAAATTGCAAAAATACAAAAGAGTATACCCTTACGTGTTTGGGACATCGTTAAATTTGATTATTTTTGTTACAAACATACTCATATCAGACAGAAAAGGCCTCCACATTAATTTTTTTTTGTAAAATATTTCATATTTTCCTTAAAAATGAATTTTTAAATTTGTCATCAAATGACGGTCTGTAAAAACTCTTCTGTTTTCCTTTCAAAAACATCTTTATTATTCATGAAATCATTGCAAAGCATCAAAATACAGTTCATAGAACATTTTCCTGTGCAAATGAGGCCTGAAACGAAACCTTGACTTTTTCACCAAAATACAAAAGGGTATACCCTTACGTTTTTCATCAAATTTGATTATTTTTGTTACAAACACACATATCAGACAGAAAATGCCTCCATGTGAAGTTTTTTTGTAAAATATTTCATATTTTCCTTAAGATTAGCTTCAGGAAGTGGTCCCTCCCATCACACCTACTTATGAAGGTGAAGGTAAACAGATTTTTGGTGGTTCATTCATTTCATTAGCTTCATACAACAAACGACACACATATACCATAACATAACCACACTTATTTACAGCATGGGGTAATTTGGAAAGTTAATGATTCATTTTATTAAAAAGGGACAACTGCATGGGTAACTATCTACATGAGGGAATAATAAAGTTACAAGAACAAGAAACAGGAACGTTTAGAAAAAAAAGGGTTTTCTAATGAGTCCCATTACAATACACTGTTTGAAAGGGAAATCTAAAATGTTTTATTACTGGTGATGTGCCAGAAAATTACTGTATCTATTCTTCAGTGCCTCCAGTTGGTTCGCTGTAAACAAAGAACATCAATAAACATCAGATTATTAATTGATTTTTCCCTACCTAAAACCATACTAATATATTAACATATTAATCATTCCCAAACTCATTGAGACAGATATGACTTCTTACACAGTGTATGTTTTTCTCCCTTGGCCCAGTATCGTCTGTCTGTCTGTATCCGTCTCACTGTCTCCGTCAGAAAGGACAAGGTTTCAGACAGTTGCTGCAAAGCCTCCAGCTCCTTTAGGACAAAGACATTTCTCACCAGCAGATTCAGGATTATATGTTTTAAGTGACATTATATGGAGACTATATATAAAATAAAATATATATAAAATGTAAATAAAAAAGGAGCACTGTGCAAAGGTTTGGGCACTCCTATGAAATTGGAGCCCTCATAACTTTAAATAAGGTCTCAGGCTTTGAGATGGATTGCTGAAACTAAAAACCAAACCTTTTGGCTGCAAAACAAAAAAAATACATATAACTATTAAGCATGGCATGGGTCGATCATGCTCTGGGACTGAGTTGCAGCAAGTGCATGCATGTATAGCCCAGAATAAGATCTCCCAAATCTAGCAAGACTTTTGAAAGGATGAATGGACAAATCCTCCAAACAAGAACTGAAATAACAATTACGAGCTGTGATATTTGCCAAAGATGGTAGATATGCCATATGAGTCATTGCCATAATAATTGTATAGACTTTGTAAGGATGTCTTTTTAAAGATTAAAAATAATAAAACCTATTAATAGAATATGTTTAAATCATGTTTTTGCTTGATTAGGATTAGATTAGGATATTTATAGCATAGCCTTAAAAAAAAAAACCAAAACATTACATGCGTAGTTGTTCACATAACTAAGATTACTTAATTACTAATATAATCACTATTAGACAGTGACAACCCAAAACTACAGTGCCTCATACATATCTTTAACAGACATCTAGCTAGAGCAATTTATAGAACCCACGTCACTAACGCAATCTTACAATATAATTTAAATATATTCAATTTATATTAATGTTTAAATATGGAGCAGTACCATATTACAGCTGTGCAGGAGCTGATGTACAGATCTGAAGACATGTGCATTTGCACTGAGAACAGGGGGAGCTCTCTGGCAGTAACCCTTGAAGTCTGTGCTGTAAATCTGGCTGAAGGTAGTCATGAGCTGAGCCATGTCTGATATGGCCACTTTCAGCGCACAGGGTGGCAGTGAAGCTCGAGGGCTGGCTAGGTCTACCTGCAGGAACTCACACTGAGAAAGAGGAGAAGCAAAGGCATGAGAAAGTGCAGAGGATATAGCAGAGAACTGTGGTAAAGGTTCAGATACTAAAGTCACAATCTGATGCAATCACACCTCTTTCCGTAGTTCTTCTAAAGAATTCCTAGTGGACTGCAGCAGGGCCGTGGCTTCAGCTAGATCTCCAACCTTAACCATGGCTGAAATGCAATGGCTCCTTCTATACAAAAACATTAATATTTACAAATTACCACACCATACAAATGAACACAATCTGATATGATGTTTAGAACAGATTATTAAAGAAAATCACCTATTACTAGAATGGTTAGCTTTACAGAGATTTGTCTTAGCCTGAGCCAACCGTGTGGCCTTCAGATGTTCCTGGATGTGTGCTGACCAGGGGTTGCAAACAGGATTCATCAGGTGGTCCAGGTCAGAGAGGTGATTTGGGGACATCAGCTCGCTCAGAAGATCATTCCTCAGGCCTTTATCTCCGGAGAATCGCTCTCTGTAAAGTTCATTGGGACACATAACCAAATGTATATTTGTACAAAACACAACATATGTAAAACAAGAAAGAAAGAATAGAAGACTTACACAGAACACATGTCATCGCTGTCCTTGGCAGTCAGCAAAAGCTGCTCCAAAAACAAAAGCTGACATAATGGTGGGGCCAAGCCCTGCAAAAAAAAAAATAGATTAAACTTTTCAGTCAAACTAAACTTAAAAACCCAAGCATTCTTTTGGAAATCAGACATTAAAATGACTAGAGTCCCACGGTGTACAACTGTCTGAAGAACACTTTGCTGATTCACTATTTGCACTATAAACTTTAGCTGGATTTTACTGTAACAGCACAGTGTCTAATCTGTCATGATACAGATGACTTCATTTAAAACACACAATACCTTGATTAGATCCTGGTCTCCTGCCTTACACAACATCAATTCATGCCCAAATTGTGTGAGTTCTGTATAAAGGAGAAAGAGCACCTGTGAGAACCTATTAAGCCATTGTCAAACTACAAAGTGGTACTATATGTTTTGTCAGGCACATACAAATTATTCATCTGGTTTGTGACAATAAGCAGAGTGGACATCCTTACCTTTGACCACTTCCTCTGTCTGCACTGACTTGAAAGTAGAAAGTTTTACTTTCAATGATGGGCAGATTCTGCATACAAACATTTAATTTCAGTTTGATTTAATAACATTATAACCAATTTTTCACAGCTTACTCGTTGGCTGTACTTGTCCATGTAAAAGCCTGTAATAGTTTGACACACTGAGTACATACCTGATGCAAATCCATTTCAGAATATCCATGCGGTGTAAAGAAGGTGTGCACAGAAGCTCTTGCATACTTTCAGCTTCTCTCAGGTAAAGACTATCAACCAAAGGACAACCAAGGCTCTGGACATAAAGTTAATCATACGTTTTAGCGTTTTCTGTAAGGCGGTTAGCAGGTTAGCATTACTTGGCTACATATGAGTACTGACAGTTTTCAAACACAGTAAAGCAAGAAGGCAGACTATATGAAGTTAAAAATCGTTTTAAAGAATAACAAACTGTGGCAATCGGTGAAGTTGAGAAAGATACTGTTTAATTAGCTTATTCGGGGTTTATTTTGACTTAGCTGTTAGTTAGCTTACTGAGCTAACGTTCTTCGTTAATACAGCCACTGTATTTGCCTTGTGTTAGTTTTATATGTGCCGTCCTTAGGTTTTTACCTCACTTTTTTTTTTTTTACCATATTGGAAATGTCAAATTCTTGTAAAAATTACCTGAAGAGTGTTGTAAACACCGAGAGATAGCTCGTGCAGTTTCGAATCCCCCGCCATGGCCAATGTCTCTGACCAGCGGTGCCTTCACTGAATCGAAACGTTGCTGTAACGGTCTTAAAAGACACTCTTATAAATATTTATTTTTTTATTATGGTTTGTCACATTTTTGGCTATGTTTATATTGTAAATTTCTGAATAGTTTGATATATGTGACTACAAAAGCACTGTAAATTGTGTTCATTATATTAGTTTACATTTATTGTTTAAAACGTATTGCACTTTCTTGAACTTTTATTTTGGTAGAGTGGTCACCTGACATTAGTTGAGGGTCACTGTGGCATTATGGGTAAGGTCAGAGTCACCCCTGATTTCCACCGGATGCGTCTGCGTTGTGGTGCGTCTCCGACACGGCAGCTAATCGCCGCCAGTAAAGTCAATGCATCAGTTTTTACACCTGATCCGATGCGTTGCGTCTCCGCTACGTCTCTGTTCCGTCACATCTCCGACAGTCCACCGAGATGCGCATCTTGACGGATACGGATCAAGAACGCAACACAGAGCGCATGCTAGTGATGTGTCGTTCGCGAACGAGCCGGCTCTAAGAGCTGATTCTTTGTAGCGAACGAGAAGAGCCGAATCTTCTGTCGTAAGTAGGGGCGGGGCTTAATTTGGGAACACCATGCGGCTAATCACATGGGACCCACTAGGATCGCGCCATTATGGGAAAGGGGGAGCATGCTTTAAAGATAGCCAGTGTAGTGGTACAGGCCAGGTACAAAGAGCGACAGAGAAAGGCGGGAAGACGGCATTAAATGCGAGTCCATTGGGAGAAAGTGGAAAAAAATGAGTGGAAAACGAAAAAGAAGCAGCATCTGGCTGCATTTCAATGATGTTGGAGACTGCAAAGCTGAGTGCAGAATTTGTAAAATGAAAATATCTGTTAGAGCTGGGTCAACAACAAATATGCACAGACATCTAAAAACTGCCCACCTATCCGTGCAGCTGGAGGAGAGAGAGCGACCGCCATCCACTTGCCCTGAGCAAAGTAAGTTGGCTGCAGATTCCACTGTCTTGTTGAAAACTGCAGGTCAAACCAAGATGTGCACCTTTATTCTAAAACAAATGACCCCAGCCAAACAGATAAGTGTTGATAAGTCACTGGCTATCATCTTAGCCAGCTCCTCACTTTCAGCCATTTTCCATTGTGGAGGACAAAGGATTTAAAACATTTGTCCAGGCCTTAAACCCCACGTATGTTCTCCCCAGTAGAAAAACCTTGTCCCAAACAATTATCCCTCAACTGTATAGCACAGAGTGTGTCCACAAAAATGTCCATGTATGCTGCTAAAAGAGCCTAGAATCTGTTGAGGTTGAATTGTAATCCGTACTGTATGTTTGGAAGAGTTATGACTCTCTTTGTGCATATGCAGGTGCAAGGTCACAACAATACAAAGCATTACTGAGCAAAAAAAAGTGTAAAACATTAATATTGTTTCATTCATAATTATTTTAGAATCTTTTTTATTTGTCAGACATTTATTTTTGTTCATAAACATTAAACATGACCTTTTCACAACTATAACTTGTTTGTAGAATTATAATTTGTCAGCTTTTAACAATGCAAAGTGACAAAGGAGAGCTATTTACAAATTAATATAAACCAATCAGTTCACACTTTGTCTTCACACCATTCTGTCCTGCCAAGACACGCTGCCCTCAGGAGAGTTGAAGAAGGTGCAGAAAATCTCCCTCACATTACTGGCCTCTCTTGTCGCCCTGTTCCCTCCCATGTTTTGGACTGAAGCCATGTGTTTCCCCAGCTGCTCTGCTTCATCCAGCATCCTCTGGTTTTCATTACGGGCAATCAGGAAGTTGTGAAGGATGCATGCAGCCATTACAAGAGTGTCCACGTGTTTGGGCAGCAGGTTAATTATGCGATGAAATATCCTCCACCGGGAAGACAAAATGCAAAAGGCATTTTCCACCACCATTCTTGCTCTCGACAGTCTGTAATTGAATATCCTCTTCTGGTGACTGAGGTTCTTTCCAGGGTAGGGTCTCATCAGGTATGGTTTAAGTGGGAAAGCTGCATCACCGATCATGGTATATTGCACGTTGCCCAGGTGAGCAGCACCAGGTAGAGTTGCAGGGGTTGGCACATTAAGTGTTCCACTCGCCATTCTTCTCCCCAACTCCGATCCGGCATACACTCCTCCATCACTGGTTCTCCCAAAGTCCCCCACTTGAATTATGCGGAACCTGTAGTCAGCATCTACAAGCGCCAAGAGCACTATGGAAAATGTCTGACTTCCAGACAGTGGTGGTGCTTGTATAGTCACATGTTTGCCATCTACTGCTCCCAGGCAATTAGGGAAATTCCATTTTTCCCAAAAGCCTTGTGCCACCTCTTTCCATGTGTCCTCTGATGGTGTAGGTAGGAATCTATCCATCATGACCTTTTTAATGGCAGCATACACCATGTGGACAGAGTTTGAAACTGTTGCGTTCCCTAGACGATAGCTGAAAGCTAGACTTTTCAGTGTGTCCCCCGAGGCCAAGTACCTGTGGGAAAAAAACAATCATAGATATGTTACACACAAATGTATTGTATTCTTTGTTTCAGTTGATATTTGCAAGTCACGATGGAGGTCACTCAGAGATGGATTTGTTAAGCACAAAAAGAAAATCTTGCCAAGTGGATCAGCTGGTGGCACTGAAAGGGAGTGGAGGTATGCAGGAATAATGTCCTTCCTTTTGCCCCACCTCCAGCAAAGAAGGTCTGTATGATGTTATTTGTATTGTATTGTTTTGTATAACCATATTTTGTAAATTTTGTATGACAAAATGGAAATAGATTCTAAATATACATTGATATTCATTAGATTTTTTGCATTATGTTGTTAAGCAATAGCTTGAATTATCACTGCTTTCTTTTTCTGTTTTACAGTTCAAAAAGCAACTTGGCCAAATCAGGTGTAGCGGATGATGAAAGGGAGAGATCTGGTACCCCGTTATCGATGTATGGATCTGATGAACGATCCAGTACCCCTGTCTTGTCACAACCAGACATGGCCCCTGTCTCTGAGGAAATGGAAGGGCCCCCTAGTTCCCATAGCCTCAGAGAATGCATGCCCACAGCAGGAGCAGCACAATATAGTGCAAGGCACACGGAAAGAAGCCACACACCAAAGGCCCAAAACATTGGAGATCGACTGATTTCTCTGCTAGAAGAGCCAGTTCCGAAACCACATTTGCCAAACGAAGAGCCAGATGAATCATACCATTTTGCACTAAGCCTTGTTCCACTGCTAAACAGGCTGAACAGAGAGAAGAGACAACAAGCAAAAATTGGCATTTTAAACATGTTATACAGCCTAGAAAACGAGCAAACACTACCTCCTCACTAGCACAGGGCACATTAGTGAGGCTCCAGACCACAAGGCTTTTAGCCAATCACCCATACACAACAAACAGTCATACAATCAATAGGGCAATTCACTGAAATGTGTCCTCAACCTGCGAGCCACAATGTGAGGACCCAGACACACCTCCGTGAAAAAAGTAACAAGAGCACTGCCGTTCGTTAGTGCTACGTTTGTGCCGTAAAAAGTAAGATTTGTGCTGCTTTCATTTCGGAGATATTAGCAGTTCTTTTTTCCAGACGATTACGTAATCCAGCCCCCCCACAATCGAATATGGACGTGAAACCAGACTGGTTCGTTAGTGCTGCGTTTGTGCCGTAGAAATCACTGTTCTACCTCGTAGAGTTTCTGACATATTAACGTGTTTTTATAAAACTTTTTTATAAAAAAATGCCCCCCTACAAAGGCGTTCATAAACGAAACCGGGCTGGTTCGTTAGTGCTCATTTGTGCCTCAAAAAATATTTTTAGTATTTTTTTTTTATATTTTTCATTTCGGAGGTATTACAGTATTAATATTTAGACGACGTCACCCAGGAAGCTGCCCCCCCCCCCCCCACATCGTCCAAATCTAGTTCAAATAGTCTCAATCGTTTGTGCTGCAAAAATAAACATTTGTGCTAGTAAGGGTTTTGAGTTTTTAAGCTTTACAATTTCTCCTGTGTGATTGCGACCCCTCCTGTCTCTACAGTTCAGTAGAATTCGTTACAGGCGGCGTTAAGCCCAGAAGTGGTTACTCTCAATTAGTTAGGACACTTCTAATAATTACCATTAAGACATTGATTGTGGTGAAATTGATTGTGTGTAAGTCAAAAATATATTGAATACCAAAATAAACTTGAATGACTGCAAATGATTGACTGGGTGGAATCTTTGAGTCGTTGTTTCTGTGGGGACGATATATGAAGTGGTGCATACAAGAAAACATCAAAGAATAATGTCTGCAACTTGGATTATTCCACTAGAGAATTCCATTAACAAATTCCAAAAGACAACTCTCAAGGGTCAGAGCATTACACCACATTACTTCTTTTGGAAATACAAGAGATTTGACCAAATGGTTCTGCAACAGCGTTTAAAATCACAATATTACATAGTTATTACATAACTATACACAGAGAATGAAGGCACCGCCTTCTCAGCTAATCATAAGTATCACAATAGGTAACGGTTGTTATACAAACTATTTGTTTCAGGTAAAGGATTAAATACATGTGATAAAACAAGCTGCTATGCTAGTGATGGACAAAATATCAGCTAAACATGGGCAAAAAAAATTGAGCCCCTGAGTAATACTTATAACCAACTATCCAATCAACAAAAATCATGCATTGGATATATGAAAAACACAAAACCTTAATTGAATGTGAAGTCAGCTATTTAATTATGGACAATCAGTCACCTGTTGATGACGCATGAAAACATGAAATATTGTAATACGTCATATTTGTTAAATTCACTTTATTTAACATTTCTGAAGACCTTGTGTTTTGTAGAATTTCAAAGATCTACACAGGTTTAAGTAAACACACTGGCTTTCAATTTTATTTGACACAACCCACAATTATAACACAACAATAACATGTAAACAGTGCAGGCATACATACAAACAACATTAATGTATACATTTAATTAATGAAATAAATAAATTAACAATAAAAATACTCATATCACACATAAAATAATGAATAAAACACATGCTGTGGATAATCAAACTACATTACATTGTTCATTCATTTAGTTAATTTTTTTTCATTAGATGTCAAATGTCATTTTGGCAGCCAGGGGTGACATTTTGGACGGGCAGACTATTGCACCCAATTTGGACAGACCTCAGTCAAGAACTTGGAGGTAGAATGTCAACAAAAGCCTTCGTCAAAATGAATCGCCACAACATTTGGGAGAAATTAGGTTTAAGAAAGGATGATGATGCCCCTGAAGAAAGACAATACTCAGATGGTGATTTGAATGGGGAAACTTTTGCTTTTCAACTGGCTATACCTTTTTAGGAATGGAAGGAGAAATCTGTAGATGAAGCTGTATATATGTGTAAGGGAGTTCAGTCAAATGAGAGACTATCTGAAAACCAGGCACCTGGACTAATGCACTAAATGAGAAGATTTGGAATGCAATTGAATGTCCTTGCACACTGAGTTTTAAAAGAGCAAAGGTGCAGCCCAGCAGTCCATAAAATTATAATAACTGGACACTGTACTGAGTGTGGAGGAAATCTACACATTCATGCAGAGAGCTTGTCTGAGGACAATGCCCCAGTGGTCTTGCAGTGTTCATTTCAGAATGTCAATTACAGTGGGATATCAAAGCGCAATTTGTCTGATGAAGAAAGGGTGCAGGTGAGGTGCAGCACAAACGTAAAACTAACGAATGAGACTGATCTGACTAGATTTGGAAGATGTGGGGGGGGCTGGTGATGACAGGTGTGTGTAATAAATAAAGATTAATAAATAAATAACAAACTACAGCGGCACAAATATTTATTTTTGCAGTACAAACGTAGCACTAACGAACCAGTCTGGAAAAAAGAACTCCGAAATGAAAGCAGCACAAATCTTACTTTTTACGGCACAAACGTAGCACTAATGACCGGCAGTGCTCTTGTTACTTTTTGCATGACTGGGGGGGCCAGCGTCACAGAGGTCCCAGACACTGGGGGGCCTTACTACACAGATATCTAGTCTGTTGGAATATGCATCCTTTTGTTTTTTAAAAAAAGTACTTTCTAAAGTTTATTTTGTTATAAAGTTTTGTTTTGTTATAAATTTTTATTTTGTTGTTAAATTGTCTAACGTTCACTGAACGTGTATTGTGTATGGTATTTGCAGCTCACCTCAGTCCAACAGCCAGTCTCTGCTTGGGTTCTATGGCAGCTCTGTAATTTGTTGATTGTCTGGTCAGTTCAGGGCCAATAAGAGATAGTAGTTCATCCATCTGCTCTGCAGACATTCGAAAATACTGATGATGTCGTTTGCTGTCCAGCATCAGTTCTGCCACAAGACGATGAAAATCTCCTTGCTGTCTCCTTTGCTGGTTGAGGGGATGAACCCAATACCGGGTCCTTCTTCCACCCCTCCTCTGTAGTAGTTCAAAAAGGAGAAGAAATGCAAGTGTTCTCCTTCTGCTGAGAGGCATTTTATATTTAAACAAAAAACACTTTAAATGCTGAACACACTAAACACAATTAAAGCTGAGCAACAAGGACAACGTTAACTTGGAAGCACTAATAACGTTTGTAGTGCAGAAATCAGCAAAACAAACGCCGTTGGTTTACCCACGGTTGTTATCGTGTTATGACGCGCAATATTCCATGATCATGTGATCGTGCAAACCAGCGGCGCACCGGAAACGCGTCATCGCATGGCCTCGAACGCACCCGGCAATTGTACTTTATTTTCTCTACTTATGAAGAGTTGTTTTGTCTTTAATGTTACAACTGTACGTTCTTATGTGTAACCATTTCTTTGAACCGGTGTAGCATCGCGTCACTTTATGAATACGGTGCATTTACATAAAATACAAATGCAATTAAATAATAAATATCTGGTATGAATCTTACTTCAAGTTGTCACAATATATGACCAACATAAATAGAGGCTCCTTGTTTGCAACACGCCTGTATTCTTTTTCAAGACTCTACTAGAAAACCATATGCAACACAAGGTTTTCTAAACGCTGCACTATTCCTCTGTAAATTTGCTACAGCGCCCCCCAATGGAAAGGCAAAGGAATGTTCCTTGATCTCTAGTTTTATTTCAGGCTAAAAAGAGCAAATGACATGAAGATTGTGTTCCCCAATAAACCTATTGAGTTTTATAGTGGTTGAACTAATGAGTTAATTGAAAACTGTCTCAAACTACTGACAATAACTGGTGAAAAAAAACCCATTATTGCTCGTTTTCAATGGTGCAGTGAATAAAACACTTGTAGATACATGATTTATTATAAAAGCAGAGCATTTATCAGAATTTCTAAAATAAAATGGTATGGCTCTCAGAAGCTTGATTAGGTCTTTGGTGCATGTGTGTTACCTCTTATCAAAGAAATGAGCACAGCCACACAAAGAAACACAACCACAGACACTGGTCAAAGTTATTATTGTAGAATACTTTGATTGTTTTTTTTTTATACAGACAAAAAGTGTTGACTTATTTTCCCAGTAAATTCTTAGATTTCCATACAGTTTAGTCTACAGTATACAGGTGAGTTCTTTCATCATATATAGATACTTTTTTCTCTTAAGTAACAGGCAGGTAATTATTAATATATTTAATAGTTTGGATTTTTTTTTCTCTTCTTTTTTTTTGTCTTTTTATTCATTGTAGCGCAGTAAGAGTATGCTCAGGAGAATGTGCAATTGTGTATTTTTCCATCAGTTAAAAGAGCACTGTTGGAAAAAACAATAATATTCATATAATCATAATAATGTACAAGATGTTTAATTTCAATTCTTTACAAAAGAGAAAAAAGAGATAGGAAGAGACAAAGAATAAAACCCAAAAAAAAATGTGCTTAAATTGTAAACAAAAGATGCACACGTGCACATTTTGGCAAAAATGTACAGCGGTGGTGCAGTTGTACAATATTTTATAAGTTTTATATTAAATATATTATATTATATACTCTTTTCACATTTGGAAAATTTTCACCTTACCTTGAGTGAATTTCCTACAACGAAATGGAACAAAAGGCAGATGATGGACTTTTTTTTTTTTGATGATCTGTTTTCCTGTATACATACCGTCAACTCTAGCTGGATTTTGAGCCTTGGTGAAGCTGCTGATAGCTGAAGTGGAGAGGTGGATTACCATACAGTACATATGCCGTTATATTTTCCTCCCCTGAATGGGGAACTGAATGAGACTGGGGCTACAACGGAGATACTTAAGTTTGCAGTCATCCAGAAATAAGTATAGCTTTGAAGACTATTGTGAAACAGTTAAGCTTTAGGATTAGATAAGATTAGGCTAAGATACATCATAGTTATGGGTTAAGTAAGTTTAGTGAACATTTCTTCCCTTATTGGATCATGTTTGTGAGTTTACTGCGTCGATGCAATGAAACGGGTCCACGTTCACTCAAAACCTACCAGAGCTCTCGGTGCTTAAGACTCTACTGGGACTGTATGAGCAACTCGGGCCCTTTCAATGGCACGACACATCTGTAATTCCATTCTAGGTAGTGTGCCATGATCATGTTCTTGTTTCCAGGTTCTAAGTTCTCAAGAGAACACTCAAAGCTTCCTGATCTCATCTTAACCAGTGTACCACTCCAAGGTGATTAAAAAAACCCGGAACCGGAGAACATTTTGAGGTCAATGGCACATCAATGACCTTAGGGAGAAATGTAATGTCCACCTACTGTTAAAGAGACACAGTGAAAGCCAGTGGATCCATTAGACAAAGGTGAAGTCAAACGATGACAGTGAGGTGCTATGATTATCAACACATGCTCTGCACAGACACCACTGAGCAATGCAATGACATGATCCACCGATGTTCATGCTTGCATTGTACACTTTCAACATTTGCCAGTCTCTGACAACTGGGCACTCTAGAAAAGTATTCTATACAGATAAAGGATTTCTGAGAGCCCTATGTACATGTTTATCAAGCTTATTTCACAGAGCTGTGGACAGTCTGTTGCATAAGTGCCGGTCCCGTTCCCTAGATGATTGTATTGCATTGCAATGCATTGACTAGAGCAACATGATCTTGGTTGTACCAACCCAGAGGACACAAGAGGATGCTGTCCCATCTGAAGTGTTAATGGAATGTAGTGTCATGGTACATCATGCATGGTACAGTATAATGCGATTTTTGGTATCCCAATGTTGCCCGATACCATAACTCACCATTTCCAACCAAACATTTGCATTTTGTCAAAGTCCACTGGTGACCACAGAGGTGTTCTACCTTTAAACTGTTTGTCCAAACCAGTGAGCCTTGATAATGTGCAAAAAATCAGTTTCACAGATTGTTCATCATTCGTTTCTTTGATATTAATTAATCACATGATGAAAGAGTGGCAGTTATAAGATGGGGTTTCCTATCCCGGTTCACCACAGTCTGTAGTCAGATGTTTGACTTCATCACATACATTTATCACTATGATCTTAAAATGAAAAAGAGAGAAAGCAAAAATGACGATGAATGGATTTAAAGGGCCAGCAAGTTTGAATGTGTTATGAGTGAATCGTATTATTTCGCAACGCTTTAAAGGGTAAATGCATTTTGTTGGTGTAATCCACAAAACATGTCAAAGAAAGCAAACGTAACAGTCCTAATAATGTGATGCGAATCTGAGATTGGGCAAAACCACACCCGGGTTCAGCTGTGGTAATTCACCCAATAGGACCAGCAAGATTATCCTGAGGCCTGAACTGATATGGTGGAAAGTCATCAGAACCAGCTGTTACATATTAGGGAAAAAGTCTGTGAAAAGAGCCCAAATCTTCTACCCTGTAGCATATTTCAAGCAATACATTTAGCTGCTTAACATGGTATGAAATTATAATAATGGCTTTTAGTATAAACGAATCTTACCTCCAGTTAGAGCGTATGGAATGATACTAAATAATGTTTCCGTGAATGTTAATTGAGCGAACGAATGAACATAAACGTTTTGTCTTTTTTTTTTTCATTTTGCTATATGCAGACGCATTATAATTGAATTATTTTAAGCTTTAAATTTACTGCAACTTTGTTTTGTTAGTACTTATTTTTTCTATTTTCAGGACAGACACAACACATACACAGACGAAGAGAGAAATAGACAAAGCGAGAGTGAAAAAAATGTTGCTGAGCAATATAAATAAATAAATAAACAAATAAATAAATAAATAAATAAATAAATAGATGTTTTTAAAGCTAATTCATAAAGCATTAATTCTACAGTAATAAAGTTGTATGTTCAAACAGATTAATGATAATCTGAGCACTAATGATGATGACCAGAATAATAATGTACTTATGAGAGTAATTAATGATGTAAATAACATCAATAAAAAGTGGAGTGACTGGACCCCTAATCTGCCTGCAGGGAGCTCAGAATGCCTTTCCCGCTCTGGAAAGTCAAAAGTCACAAACATTGATTTTTACCATTGAAAGTCTCATCTCATTCCTCCCCACCCCAGTCCTAATAGTGTCCCAAATGGGGATGTGTTCCTCACCTTCCTCGGCCTCGTCCCCACAGACACACAGCACACTGGCCTCCCCTCTACACAGTGAGAGGAAGTGGGTGTCTGTGGGCCTCTAAAGACATAGGTGCTTCGGTGGATGGTGGTTGAAAGATGGTGACTTTGTTTGTTCTGAATAGTTGGGGTAGAAGAACACCAACTACTGTGTCCACAGGAGTTCCTCCACCACCTTGAGTCCATTAGGAGGGCCCAGTCATAATGAGGTCTCCAGGCTGAGGAGGGGGCACGGCTGTCTGGGAAAGGAGGACCAGTGTCCGTTGTGGTCTGTGAGTTGGGTCAGGTGATGGATGCTGCTCTCGATGGCGTTGTTGTTGCGGTTGGGCGTGGCAGGCAGGCTGTACTGACGGTAGGGGCGCGGATGTTGGCGGGCTGGGGGAGGAGGTGGGGGTTTGCGGAACGCGGGGTGCAAATGGTGGTGGTAGTGGTTGTGCTTGGACAGTTCCGATTCGTCGTCAATGTCAGTGTCGTCGATCAGCGGAATGTTATGGATGAAATCGTTGATGAGAAACTCAGGGTGCGCCATGAAGTTGTGGATGGAGTTCCTGGACTCTGGCTTCTCGATGCCGTCGTAGAGGGAGCTACGGAAGGCTTTCACCACCCGCATCTGAGGGAGAAGAGGGGGAAATGACATGGAAGAAGAGAAGGAACAGAAAAAGGGGGTGGAAACAAAGAAATCTTTTAGTACGAGTCTGGTAGACATTGATCCTGGACACTAGAACCTTTTCTGAACATGCCTTATAATGCACAGACAGCTCAAGATCAAGTTGCTGCAATTCAATCTGCCTTGTCTTTACATATTGTCTTATATATATATATAA
>JBBIGC010000131.1:20778939-20797841 GCA_037576955.1 Lepidarchus adonis
GGAGAAAAAAGAGAGAGAGAGAGAGAGAGAGAGAGAGAGAGAGAGAGAGAGAGAGAGAGAGATAGATGCACTAATGTACCTCCATTTTCAGAGCCTCATCATCACAATGTCATCCCCACTCACCATCACTTTTCCACCTCCTCCCTGTTCTTCTTTCCTCTCCTCTCTTCTCCCTCAGCTTTGTCATGTGCGTCTACTGTAACAGGGTTAGTTATATGCCTCCGCTTGCACTTAGCAGGATACCCTGCATTTGAGGGGCTCCTGTTAGCACTGGATGTCGCTGACATCTAATAAAACGTCCAATAAAATTCCTTCTCACTTCTGCAAGGTGAGTCAAGTCTAGGGCCTTAATGTCTTCTCAGGCTGTTATAAAGCAAAATTTCAAGGTTTCAGATTTGTGACATTTTATTACATCAGGAAGTGAAAAGGAAATACATATTTTATATCTGATATCCACTGGCGAGTGTCTTGACTAGCGCTGGGTGATACAATGAAAAATGATTTAGCTCAATACTTTCCAGCTCTGAAGAAATAAAAGATGTAGTATATTAGGGGTGTGACAAAATATCAATATGGCAATATATCGCTGTCCTTGTTAACACGATACAACAGACGATACGCTGATGGTAATATCGATATGCTAATTAATAAACTTTCACCGCCAATTTGACTCTGGATTCTGCCAACTGGGTTCAACTGGCTTCGCTTTTAGAGCATTTACAGAACAGACAGAGGATTATTTAATCACATCTCTGCTCGTCTCTTTCAACCCGGTCAATGTGAGTAAACATGCATCAGTACGCATCAGTAAAACACATTGCTGGAGAGCTTCTTTGAAAAGATCCAATAATGCAATTGTGCAGAAATGCACATCGCCACCAATATCTAACATTTGCTGAACTGTCCTCAACAATAATTTTGATCAAACAAAATGAAAAAAAAAAAAGTTTCGGCATAGAGAGAGTTAAACTACAAGCTGTACTTAAGGGCCCGCCTTCCAAACACACATCATCGATGTGACTGATGGAGATACAATGTCTTGACACGTTTCATGGGCGCAATGAATTGTGGACTATGTGGTATCTGGTGCGCCAAAACAGGTGGGAATACTGGTGGAAAAGAGGTGGAAAGAGAGTTGCTTCTGCGAGTACAGTTGTAATTTTAGTTGGCAGCACAAAGCAAGAGGGGAACAGAAACTGTTATATAAAAACTGAGAATAATAAAAGCCATGGTTCTCATGGTTTCGTTTTTATAGTGACTGGTTTCTGAAGAGTTGCATTCACATAGAAGTTAGCAAGTTACTGCCATTTAGCTCTGAAGCCGAAGTAGCTATTTTCTTGTGCTTCCCGAACACGACAGCAAAGAAAATATGGGAAAGGTAAGGATAGCTGCTGTTACTCATGTAAATGAATAATTTACATATTCACATAGTTTCTGTGATGTATCACGATGTTACGTTCATGCGATATATCTATTATCGCAGAATTGCTGTATCGCAATATCATCGTTATTGTGCGCCACATATTGGGTATCATAGCATATCGTATCGTGAGATACCCTGTGATTCCCAACCCTATAGTATATACCGTCAAACCCCATTAGCTTGCCCCCTGTTATCTCGCCAAACCCGCCTCTCGCCATGAAAGGCTGCAAGACAAATTTCCGATTTCAAATTTACCCGGTTACGATAGCTCACCGAGGTTTGGCTGTTTCTTACATTCTCTGGAACTGATTACAAGAGTGATTTTTCAATCAAAACAAGTTTTGCAACAAAGTTTAAAATGCAGTAAATAAATAAACCAGCCAGAAAATCTAAATCTGTTTCCAAATAAATGAAAACAATAAAGTATGGTGTGTAATAGGAATGCAATGTTGATTTCAGCACAGCAATGATAGTATGGCGAATGCATTGGTGGGCTCATCACAGTAGTTGGCGGTATGGGCCCAAAAATGCCACAGTAAAATTTTATTTGGTATGTAATCATGGTATTGCAAATAGACTTTTTTTTCAAATAGAAAACTATTAGAAGCCTGAAGTACTTATAAAATGTTTTATTGTGCTAAATAGCAATTAAAAAGCAATAAAAAAGATGAACCTGTCACTACTACACACCTTAATGTGTAGTTTTAGACAGAAATTCATATAATATCAACAGCAATGACAAAAGTCATGTCTTAGGATAACAGTTACTCCGGGTGAACCTGCATACTGCCTAATACTAGCTTATCACCACATATAATTTCATTTATTCTCAAATTTGTTTTGTTTTTCCATGTGAGCACAGCTAAGTAAAGCACATTTAAACCAGACAGTAAAAAAACAACTTTGTGCAGTGCACCATTATTGCTGGCAGTAAACTGCATTTTATAGCAGACACACAGAAACAGCAGTGGCAGTTATGTGGCATGTGGTGCATTCCTAGACTTTGAATCTATTTTTTGCTGCATATTGTTAAGAGAAATGATACAACAAATGAAACGTGAATCTTGTCTGAAACTCTTCAAAAATTTAAGGTAATGATACAGAATTCTTTAATAATTATTTCCCCTTGTAATTATGCATTTGAATGTATGTGAAATAAAAAAATAAAACAAGAACAATGTTATTATGAAAATGTCATTCAAAAGGACACATTTAAGTTGGTAATAAAAAAATTTAAATTGTGTATTTCAGAATGTATATTATGTGCATATGATATTTAGCGTTCTTAGCAACAAAGAACAGTTGGTCATCAAAGGCTGTGAAAAATCTTAGGTCCAGATAATGCTAGCATGCTAGTTTTCTATTTGTTTCTGTTTTTCTGCTATACTCAACTTAAAAGTTATCTTTTCAAGTTTCAAACATCAAGTAACAGCAACATACCCCTGCAGAACTCCAAGATAAACACAGTCACATTTTTTCATAGAATAAAATTGAAACTATGAGTTCTGTGATGTCACCTATCAACCTAGCAGTCTAGCTCCACCCATTTATTCTGAAATTACATAGGTTGTTTTAACCTGGACTGTTTCATGAATGCAGCACAAAACAGGAAGTCAAACAAAATAGAACTAATGTTAAATAGATCTTTCTTTAAAGTACAGCAATGGAAAACAGTCAGCTTATTTGGTAGTGATAAAGAAGAGTTAGGAAATTGTAATTAACGTTAGCTCATTTATAAACATCATAAATGTTTATAATGAAAAAAAAATCAATACTCTTTTACTCTTGACTACACTTAACATATTTTTCTAGTTCCAATAAATGTCCATTTCTTACAAATATATGCTTGCACTTATGGGACAGACATAAGATCAGAACAAATGTGCCTATAATGCTACAAACCAGAAGCTGTCAATCAGTGAACAAATCATGACATACGTATATATCACTAGGGCACAT
The DNA here is from genome assembly GCA_037576955.1 of Lepidarchus adonis. NCBI lineage: Eukaryota > Metazoa > Chordata > Actinopteri > Characiformes > Lepidarchidae > Lepidarchus > Lepidarchus adonis. Next base: position 20,782,322 of record JBBIGC010000131.1, read on the forward strand.
CATAGGGCAACGACAAAGGATTTAAACTCTCAGTTAAGCACATATCTAATAAGATCTGGCCAAATACCGTTCATCGACTCAAGCAGGGCTGCAGCTAAAGATTATTTCTTTAATCAATAAATCTTTAGACTATTATTTGATTAATTAACTGTTTGAACATTTAAACCTTATGCTGTTCCTGTTATTTAGCTTGACATGGTCACCATTCAAAATATGTGCAGCAGGTGATTTCTATTTTACAATATAACAAAATAAAAGAAGTTTCTTTTTGTAGTTTGTTGCAATCTACTAAGTGGTGTAACTATTAGCAGTACAGCCTCTTTCAACTGGGCCCCTTTTTATGGTCATTTACAATACATTTACTACAACCCTAATTCCAAAAAGAGCTAAGACGCTGCATAAAATGTAAATAAAAACAGATTTACAGATTTTATAAACTCATATTTTATTCACAGTAGAATATAGAACACTGTATTAAATGTTTATGGTGAATAAATGAGCACCTGGATTCTTCTACTATGAAGCTATGGTGTTGTAATAGATGCAGTATGCAGTTTAGCATAGGTCTTTCCATTCACTAAAAATGCCATTGTCTAGATGGGACTATATATTGTACTAAAACTTACACACCTCCATAATATCAGAGATGAGCTCTGATAACAAGAAAGATGGTCCCTCTCCTCTTTTCCAAAATGAAGATATTTGGATTTGTCTGACCACAGAAGGCTTCTAATTTGCATATTGCTTTAACCTTTGTTTGTTAATTTGTCATTTGTTAATGCCACAAAGAATTGCGTTCACAGATAAAGCTTCTTCTGAAAGTGTTCCTGAGTCTATAAAGCAAATTCCACAACAGAATCATGTCTGATTATAATGCAGTACAGCTCGAGGGCCTGAAGATCACAGGAATTCAATATTAATTTTCCCTTGCACACAAAGTCTCTAGATTCTCTGAATCTTTTATTATATTTTTTAGATGGGGATGGAACCTTGCTCAAGGGAACCTCACTCTTGCCTGGGCTGGGATCTTACTGGACTGGGATGTTACTGACCTTTTGCCAATTAATCTAATTAGTTCCAAAAATGTTCCTTCAACTGTTTATTTTCATGCAATATGTCTCACTTTCAACATTTGCTATCTTTTTTTATATTCTATCATGAAAAAAATATGCATTTCTGAGTTTGCATTATTATTTTTTCCTATTTACTTTTTACACAATCGGGGTTGTATATTACCATACATTAGAGGTCGGCAGTATAACCATATTTTATTGTTTACTATGCTTTTCTGAGCATATCAAGGAAACATTTTATAAAATATTCAAGTAAAAAATTATATACAATAAGTAGGAGAATTGGTAGCAGGTCGCTGATTCTTGAGAGAAAGACAAAAGAGGTTTTTAAAATATTTTTTATTTTATCAATTTTAATTCCAATCCAAATAATCTAAAGTATGCTGTAATAAGGTTTCGTTACTCTGATATGTAAGAAAATCTTCATTTAAAAACTATTTTTAGTTTTAATATGATAAATAAACTTCCTTAAATAACTACTTGGTCTTTTATTACACAAACCACAAAAAAGAAGAAAATCTTTTAAAAATTACCCAAACATAGTATATCTGACGGTGCTGATTGAGAACTAATGGTGTTGACAGAAAAATGTGTGTGCATTCATAATTAATGAATAAATGTTTTTAAACAGATGGAGATGACAAATATATCGAACATTTATTGACATATAAAAAACATACTGACAATTACAGTTTCAACTATTAAACTGATAAATAAACTTGTGTCCCAGGAGTTTGTTTGTTATTCTTCAGCTCTCTTCTAATGATGTCATGGAATAGAAAGGCTTGATGTGAGGTCTTCGTTTTGGTGGAATTAAGCGCAGACGGGTTGTAACATGAATATACTGAATTTTAATCAAAACGTACACTGAAGAACATACACACTTGAAGCACTCACAGACAGGGATAACCTATTACAACAAACGACAACCATGGACTGAAACACAAGGATATATATATCTGAACTAAACAAGAAACACCTGGAGAAGGGGCAGTGACAAGACAACCACATGACAAAACCACATGACCAGACAAGAACACGTGACAGGAGAACCATGACAGACACAAGACAAGCACATGACAAAGAAACACATGAACATACAAGAACACATGACAGACGTGACATGGGAACCATGACACTTGATCTTAATTTTCAGTACCTGGAGAGTCCAGAGGTGCTTTAATCGCCTTTCTTCTATGCCATTTTAATTTTGATGCTTTGTTACCATCTTAAGCTTCTCTTTCAAAGCGATTATTTCTCTTGAATATCTTTTATTGTGTTTGATCTCTCCAGAGAATGTCTACTGTCTGGAATTGCATTCTTGAATATTCTGATCTTACTGACTATCTGAGTGTGTGTCTGCCTCTAGGACTGCATGTTCATTGGACCTTTCTGTCTGGACCTTTTCTTTGCCTCTCCAATACTTTCTCTGGTTCCTCTTTGCCCTGTCTCCCATCTCATTTTTATTACTTTTTTGTCTTTAACTCTCTTCTTCCACCTTTGTCTTTCCCTCTCTTGCGTGTCATGTTTGCTCTCTGGGTCACTCTATCATTTTTCTCTTTGGTATACTCTACTTTTTCACCTTTGCTTTTTTTCCAGCCATGCTTTCCTACACTGCGGAAGGAAACTGAAGGAACTATGAAACTAGACTATGGAATTAGATGGACTGAAAGATTTCACAGTGTGATAAAATACAACCCTATTAGCAGGCCCACGTTATCTAGAAGTCTGCACAACTTACAGACTGTCTGGAGTATGCATTTCTCCCTCTATAGCTCACCAAACTTTTTAGCACAGTAGCCTAGAAAACGCTCAGTCATGCTAATTCTGTAGGTTGGTCGCTGCTGCTGCTGCTGCTGCTGCTGCGGTTGGTAGGTGGGCAACACTAACGTACGATGGACTAATCACTGATGCATCCTCATTCTGTTTGGTGACTGGACTGTGAATTAATACAGGAAACCCCACTGTTTGACTGGTTGGTTGGTCCTGTCCATGCTCCACCTCTACTAGCATGACCAGCTTCGATTCTGAGTTCACGTAGAAGTTTGTGAATTAGACACAAAATGTCTCGTAAACGAAAATTGCATTCTCTGACTGGCGAGCAAAAAAAAGGAATTTTGCATCCATCATCTTCACAAAGACGCAGCAAGATAACTGACATTTTTACTGCTCGATTTCATCAGCCCGTTAGTAGGCGTAGAGTTGGCGACATTTTCAGCCAAAAGCAAAAATGGCTGAACTTTGACGTTCAGTTTAACGTTGCGTCTAATGAACCCGGTTCAGGTTTCACATGTGGAGGCTGTTAAAGCTGTTGACCTCATAATGCGTTACTGGTATTGACACCAGATGACAAAGTCGCTATCGGTGATCAAGCGACGTGTGGAGAGCATGTACCTGGTTTTCCAAAACTATATCAGACTTTTTTCATCAGAATCATTCTGATTCTACATAGTATAGAATAGTGTATAGCAGTTACTTGATTCCAAATAAAAGTTACATTTTTTGTGATGTTATTTATGGTCATAATGACTTTTTAAAAAAAACATTAACATATAATTCTTACATCATAAAGCTTCATTATTATTTTTACATTTTTAATTAAAATATCTTAAAAATCAGTCAAAGAAACCTTTTTCAAAGAAGCGTCACTAATACAGTCACTTTCACATTCACACATCTCTCTCACCTATTAGTTTAGACAGCTCACCACCTGCACCTCTCTCCAAATTTAGGGTCTGGACCAATAGGGGAGAGCTAACAGGGTTTTACTGTAATGTAATTTGTGCTATATATGTACATTTATGTATAAACAAAATCCTAAAATACTGTAAATCTTCCAATAGTAGCCCCAGTGTTTATTTTTTTAAAATTCGGGTGGCTCTGCATTTTATTGAGACGGTGTTTGTTGGAGACGGGTATTATTCTCTTCACAGATAGAATGGTGATGGGTATTTACGGCCACAAAATGTCGTGCAGCTTCTTCGCATTTATTTTGACAGAAGATAAAACATCACGACTAAAATCATCTCTGTCTGTTCGGCGGTGATACTTGTCTGTGATGCTGTTATTGTGGGAGTAGCGTGATAAGTTTAAACAGAGCTGCTTAATATCCATCAAGAACCCTCAGATATCGTGACAGAAATGAGTAATTACACACATTATACTCATATAACTGTCTTAGTATAGCTCATAGCTGTTTCATACCTTTTTCCCCAGCTACTTTTGCTCTATTGTCGTGACATTGACCTACATTGCCGTTTATTGGAAACGGGTGTCAATACAAGGTGGGCTACTATTAAAAGATATACGGTAACTATTTAATCATTTACTAATTTCACACATAATTTTATTATAGAACATTACCAGGTTATAGGTGGATTTGTAGATTTTTTTTTTTTACACGACTGTTTACATGTCAACTGAAACATGAAACCTGACAGAATTTAAGGGGTTTTTTTCCCATTCAAAACATGTTTTTTTTCTTTACAAATGCTTCCGGGAGGGGGGCTGTGTGAAACGCCATTTCAATACACTGTGTCCTGTGTATTCTAGGGGTGGGAATCGCACGATATAAGATATGTGGCCCACGATAATGATAACATTGCGATACCACGAATTCAAGATAATCGATATATCGCAATATCGATATTGCGGCCCACCCCTAGTGTATACTGCTGTTTTTACAATAAAAACCCTCTTGAATCTATTGTACACTTCAGCTAGCTGTTTATTGCTCCTGTTGCTAGCTGTCTCAGTAACTAAAATGTTAACATTCATTCCTCTATTGTTTAAATACCTTATCATAAAAGCAAGATGGTGTTGACATGGTCCAGATGTGATTATAGGAATATTGACATTAATTGTTTAAAATATCAAAAGGTTTAAAGCTTACCAGACCATATGTGGTAGTGTAGCGTTAAGCACACCCAGGGAGATGAGATGGGGTCCTCAAGGTTATAACTGACAATACTATTGCCTAATTTAAGTTTTTAAACGTTTTTTGGGAGTAGATCAATGTTGTGACCTCTTGCTGAGGACAAATACAATAATATGGATCTTCTAACCACAGGCCATCAATTGTTCCCCAAAATGTCCCCCCCAAAATAAAAATGTGTGTTTAAAAATTACATAGTTTCTTTACACAGTTCTTTAGATTACACTTTTTTTTTACTTTTAATATAAATTCAACTTTCCTATGTAGGAGATGTTTTGTCCCAACATTCAAAAATGAGTGGTGTAAGGGCATCATGATTGAATATAAAAGTAGCATCCACCAAATGTTCAGTCTGATGGAAAGATGTGTTTCATCAATTTACTGTACAAGAACATTTCCCAGTGCAAGATTACAAATAATTTTAGTTTTTCACTACTGACAAAACATAATACTGTGGAAAAAATTCTGAAAATCTGGACAAAACTCAGTCATTGTAGAACAATGCCGGAAACTACTGTTGAATATGGGTGGCCTCTGACCTCATTGACACCCAACACATAACAAACTAGTATGACAAAGCAAGAGCGACATTAACTTTTCTGGTCCAAGGTTCTCTCTAATGTTTAAATGTCGGCTGTGATCAGATTAATCCCTGTTTTTGGCCCATCCAAATTGTTAACAGTAAAAGGTGCAAAAGCCAACATCTGTCAAAGTATAGGGGTGCATCAGTGCACACAGGGTGGGTGACTTGCATAATGCTGCAGTCAGACAAAAACTGTGAATCTCTAAAATAAAAAAATTACAGCAAAATATAAAATCATCTTAACATATAATAAAGATTAATGTAAAATGTGTTTTTGTTTATTATTTAGGACCTTTTCTACTGGTCCATTAATCATGAAACACTGACACAATGGTCAGCTGATATTTTCAATTTCTGAAAAATGTAGAACATGACAAAAACAGAGATACAAGGTCTTGTGCCAACAACAACAATATATGTGAATGTACCTCTGACACAGAGGAGTAGGCTGGGATTTTAAAGAAACATTTGCTGCCATCAAGGCAATGTTTTTTTTGGAAGTCCATGGTTATTTCAGCAAGATAATGCCAGGCCTTATTCTGTACTTACTACAACACTTTTATTACATATACACAGTGAGTGTGTGCCTGACTTTCCTGCCAGCAGTACCATTTTTATGTGTTCATGTTTGTGGTTCATTACACCTCTGTAATGATAATATTTTTTTGTGATGTTTTCAATTATACCTCCAATATTGGGGTGATTTTTTTCCCAAGTAGATTCTTAAAGTAAACCAAGACATGCCATCATTATTATCCATGTTAAGAATGTGAAAATAAAAAAGCAAGAATAATTTATAGAATTCATTTCTAAATATGGAATAAATGTACCTTGTATGCCCAATGTGACGCATATGTGACATTTCAGATCTGTGCCAGATTTTTTACAAAAAAATCTTCAGAAATGTGTTATATGTGATCCATTTGATATAATTTACAACCCCCATAATTTTCATGAAAGTAGAAATAGGTCTGGGTTCTTAAGGGTTAAATCTGTCTCATACTGAAAATATCACCATGAAGCAGTGAATCAGGCAAATGAGACCATGGACTGTTGAGCAGCTTAAAGATTATTTGATAAAAAGAATGGGTATAACATTCCTTTGCAAAACTGAAATGATTTGTACAAGTTAGAATATCATAAAACATTTCAATATTTCTTGGAATTCCTGTCAGAAAGTGAAATCCATATGTTATATAGATTCATTACACATACACTGAAATATATTAAGCCTTTATTTCTTGGAATTTTGATGAATATTGATTATAGTTAATAAAACCCAAAAATCACTGTCTAAGTAAATTATAATATTGTGCAAAAGTGAAATCTTGGAAAGTCATGATGTCACATCCTAATCAGCTAATTAACTCAAAACACATACAAAGGTTTCCTGAGCCTTTAAATGGTCTCAGTCTGGGTCAGGAGGCTACACAATCATGAGGAAGACTGCTGACTTGACAGATGTTCAGAAGACAGTCATTGACACCCTCCACAAGGAGGGTAAGCCACAATCTTGAGACGATTCCCAAGCAAAATCCATTGAAGAATATGGGCTTCACAAGGAGTGAACTGAGGCTGGAGTCAGAAACAAGACAGAAGTGTCTTACCTGGGCTAAAGAGAAAAATAACGGAATTGTTGCTTAGGTGGTCCAATGTCCTCTTTTCAGATGAATGTAAATTTTGGAAATCAAGGTCCCAGAGTCTGGAAAAAGAGTGGAGAAGCACAGAATCCATGTTGCTTGAAGTCTAGTGTGAAGATTCCACAGTAAGTCATGTTTTGGGGCCATGTCATCTGCTGGTGTTGGTCCAGTCTGTTAACTGAAGTCCACAGTCAACACAGCATATACCTGGAAATATTAGAGCACTTCATGCTTCCTTCTGCTGACAAGCTTCATGGAGATGCTGATTTCATCTTCCAGATACCAGACCCAACAATGCAGACGACCTGAAGGCTGAGATCAAAGCAACCTGGGCTTCCATTACACCTCAGCAGAGCCACAAGCTGATCACCTCCATGCCATGTCACATTGGTGCAGTAATTTGTGCAAAAGGAGGCCCAACCAAGTATTGAGTGCATAGGAATGAACATACTTTTCAGAAACCTGACATTTCTGTTTAAAATACCCTTTTTTATTGATCTTATGTGAAATTTTTGAGACAGTGAATTTAGGGTTTTCTTATCTGTAAGCCATAATCTTTGAAAGTCCAATAAATAAAGGCTTGTTCACTGTGTAATAAATCAATATAATATATGGATTTCACTTTATGAAAGCAATGTCAAGAAATATTGAACTTTTTCACGATATTCTAATTTTATGACCTGTATATTCAGTTCACAAATTATTAAAAAGAGCAGTTAAGAGGAAAGATGATGTAACACTGTCTAAATATCTTTATTTTACCATCAAAACCTAAATGTGTTTATCCATCCATCCATCCATTATTCAAACCGCTTAATCCATTTCAGGTGGTGGGAGGAGCTGGAACCAAACCTATCAGACTGCAGGCCAAGGCAGTGTACACCCTGGACAGGAGGCCAACCCATCGCAGCTAAATGTGTTTATATTTTCGAAATCCATGACAGAAAACTACCTGATTAAAGGTAAAAACAGTAAAACTCTTTTCTTTGTATTTTATTCTCAGTTAATTTTTTTTTTTTTACATTTTACAAAATAGGTTTTCCAGAAATTATGTTTGTAGATTAAATTTGGATGGGAAAGTACATTGACCTTATTCTGTTGCCTTTTACACCTGCTGGATTTACATGAGCATTTTATAAGCTTTCTATAGAGCATGTTTATTTTAAGTGAATGATACATCAACACAACGTTGTTAATGACTAATCAGCTTTGTCAACTTATCAGTGCAGCGCTCATAGCAAACCATTGTCTTTGCAATGACAGACCCTCTAGCGTTCACAAAGAAAGGTCCTTCCAGTTCAGGAGAGAATGAGAAAGTCTCACCAGCAGTAGAGAACTGTTTACCCAGTAACCTCCTCTCCTTACACCCACCTCACCACCGAAAGCGCTGTAGCCTAGCAACCCGACACAAACCCTGCACCCAGAGTGGGAAGTTGGCTGAGTAAAACAGTGAGAAATGGTGGATGAGTGGAAAGAGGGGGATAAGGGGTAGAATGAGTTAGATTGATAGATATAGAAAGACAGAGTAAGAGGAAAAGAGATAAAGATGGATTGGTGGATGAATGGATGGCTGGATGGATGGCTGGATGGCTGGATGGATGGATGGATGGCTGGCTGGATGGATGGATGGATGGATGGATTGGTGAATGGATTTAGATTTCTCAGTGATAAAAAGATAAATTAACATTAACCAGAAAGGATTGTGGGAGATGACATGGACATAACAGACAGGTGAGACAAGAACATGGGGAAAAAAGAGGCTAAAATGTGACTAGAGGAAGCTTAAGTTATATGACTGTATTAATAAGTGGGTGAGACATGAAGAAAAAGAAATATAAAGGGAGGACAATCACTGAGAGTCACATTTATTAACCCCTTTAACTATAAACCGCCCTTCCTCACTCATAACTGCTCAGCCAGAAAAAAAAAATTATTTTCAGTATTGGTACAACCCTTGATCAATAATTTTCGAATAATAAAAAAACTACACAAAGTTTGTTCCATAGAGATACTTGTTAACCCCAGTTACAACAATTTAACAGTAATTATCTCTCTGTTATCTTTCAAGCAATGCCACATTTGTGCTGGAAAGTAGAAAGGAATTGTATTAGGATTTCAATGTGATGAAAAGTTAACACAGATACCTGAGAATAAACATATGTTTTTGCTAACTTTTTTGTAATTGCAATTACAGGCATCACTTAAACACATAATACGAAAACACTATGAAGAAAAAATTCATAGAAATATAGATGTTCATCATTTTTTCTACAATTAGAAAGAGGTTTAGAAATATTAGAATATATTATATATATTATATATATATAGAAATATGCAATTTTAAGGTATTTTCAGGTATAATAGTGGATGAAAGTTTGTGAACCCTTTCTAGAGTTCTGTATTTCCACATGGATATTAGCTAAAACACCATCATAGGTCTTAAATTTAAAAACAAATAAATAAACATATATGAAAAAAAACATTAAACTTGGCCTTTTATTGAGGAAAATGTTCTGTTTGTGGTGTGCCCCTCTTATGCAGCAATAACTGCAACTAAATGTTAAATTAACTACTTATCCTAGTTTCACATATTTTAGTGTGATATTCTATTATTTTACAAAATAAAAATTGGTTCAATACAAAGTTTTTGTTAATTTTCTTTGTTTAACTGGGATCTCTTTATCTAAGTTAGGGATTTTGCTACACCTGAGTGTTTTAGGTAGACAATTCAAAAGGGTTCGCAAACATTCAAGCACTGCTGATTTTCTTTTTATGCTTTAAAAGACCATTTTATGCAGTTTTGAGAAATTTTTACATTTCATAAAATTTTGTTGACCATGCACATCATTGTGCATTCGTGAGATCCTGATGGTGTATGTTTCCTCTTTTCTCATATGCTAATGTGCTAATGCTAAACTGTGGTTACCCTGTTTATCATTCTAATCACTAAACCAAATCATTCAAGGGAAAAATATATCAAATTCTATTTGTATAATTTACCTATTTTTATAAGGAAATCATGACAAGTCTGACTCCTTGACACTGACACAAGCAGGAAAATGTCCCAAGGATAAAGTACAGAAATAATCATTTAAAAATATCACAACGTATACAAGTAACTGTCATTTTCAGGTAGAAAGAGAAAGAAACACTGAAAGAAATATTAAGGGGACGTGAGACAGTGAGAGAGAGAGAAGAGAGAGAGAGAGCGGGAGAGGGAGATAGAAAGGAAGAACATGCAGATGAGCATAGAGCACTGGTCTCACCATCTGTGGTGGAAGACTTGAGTCTCTGGCAGAGGCCCTCTGTGTCTCCGTAACTGTCCTGGATCTTCTGAAGGGCCTCGGCTCCTCTCAGCTCCATCAGAGCCCGCAGGTCCTCCAGAGTGGCCCCAAAGTCGCTAGAATGGTTAGCTTCTGACCTACTGCCCGTTCGTTTGGGGTAAAACTCCACCGCACTGTTGGCCATCTCGCCCATGGTGGCTGATGTGGACATCTTGGATTCTTGGGCTTCTTCTTGGTCAATTTACTGTGTGTGTGTGTTTGTGTGTGTGTATGTGTGTGTCCAGATCTAGGGAACACCCTGGGACTCCGTCTCACTCACTTGGGGACTACCTGTGTTGTTAAGTGAGTTTTGTTACTCACCCCTCCTCTCCTCCTTCCACGGCTGCACCTGCGCCTCTAACTAACTCTCCATCAGAGGAGGGCCCTGCTGGGGCAAAACTCTCTCACTGTACGGTAAAAAGTGAATCCTGCCCGCTCCACTCTACCCCCGCTGCCAGAGGGTCAACAGAACGAGGGATCGGAGCACTCCCAATCCATCGGGGACCGACAAAAAGTGGGAGTGGGGGACCACGGAGAAAGTATTACAGGCCAGGTGTGCAGGTCAGGGGCTAGGGTTCAGAAGAAGAAGCGTGGTGGTATAAGCGCATAAGCCTATGGAAAAAGAGAGAGGGAGAAGAAAGGCATCAGAATCAGGTGATACTGATACTAAAGCTTCCTGAATAAGTTATCTGACCGATATGAAAAGTGTCCGAGACCGATGCTGATTTTCAGGAGGATCTGAAAGACAAAAATATAAGCGAGCGGCTTGGCTTCAGCTGCATACATTTTGCGAGCTCCTGGAAATATTTTGAACTACAGTAACCAAAATTGACGGAAATTACATTTAATGATGTCATTTGATTATTTTTAAGAGATTTTGAGAACAAGAATCTCAATACAGTCAAACCCTGTTACACCCCCCTACCCCCCTACCCCCCCAACCCCATCCCCCCAAGCGCGCCAACCCTGCCCCTCGCCATGAAAGGTTGCTAAACAGATTTCCTTCCATGTTATTTACCTCATTAAGCCGCCAACTTCCCACCCTTGCCAAAACGTGCGATGTGTCCAGTGTCTGCATTTTTTCATCTGTAGCTCACCAAACGTGAGTAGTGCCCGAAGGCCTTTCCACCAGAGGGAGACTTCCACCCACCTGCAGGCTGCTGGCTGTCTCCCCACAGGTGGGGCTTGTCAGGTAATCAGACACCTGTCTTACACCACTGGCGTTCCCTTGCCGAAAAGCTCCGTATCTGATTCTAGTGATTCATAGAATCTCCCAATTTTCAACCTCCTAGTCATAGTTCTGCTTTTGTTTCCCCCTTTTTGCTTCCTGCTCAGTATTCCTGCTTTTTGTTATTTTATATTTTTGGTTTATTTTTTCCCTGTGAGTAGACAAATCTGTCTTTCACTTCCGTCTACTCATTGCAGCTGTAGTTTGCCGCACAGAGATCTGCATCACCAGTCTGAGGACCGGGGTTAGAGCCTCAGTGAATGCAGGATGTATGCATTCCACTCACCCAACCTGCCCTAGTGCCGTGACAACTTGGGTTCGTGTTAGCAATGTAGCCTAGACAGTGCTACTATGTTGGCTAATGCTGTTGCCGCTGTTTTCTCATTATTAACTCATGCAAGTAATGATGCTGCCGAGGCTTAATTAACAGCAGGTATAATGCCTAAACGACCACCATGAATATAGTGAAAGCCAGTGTCTCTTGTGGGAGTCAGGTATTAACATAAAGCATTCAGTAGGTGTTCAACTACGTTCTACTACCGTATATGACAGACAAAGGCCACCAAAAAGCACGCATATAGCGAAAGCCAGTGTCTCTTGTGGGAAACCGTAAAGCAGTCAGTAAGTGTTCAACTACATTCTACTACCGTATATGACAGAAAAGCACAGCAAAAAAGGGAGCTAGCACGGTAACCACGACCCTGTGATCCATTACGACAGCTCACCCCTCTCGCCACATTTAGGGCCCGGACCAATGGGGGCGAGCTAACGGGGTTTGACTGTACTAATTTGGAAATGGCAACAAGTATCCCTTAAACAAAAGTCTCTAAAATTATATTCACTTTTTCATCATTTTATTGTTCAATTTGTAGTGTGTATTGCATCACACTAATATATTAAATACTGAATATTAAAATGCATGTTTGGAAAATATTTAAACAAAATAAAACAAGCAGGCATATATTATGAATTTATATCTTCAACTTTTAGATAAGCGCAGTTTAAAGTACATGTCTCATACATGCCCAGGTTTTCTCTCCCTGATACCAAATCAATTTTTTTGGTCAGAACCAATATCTCAGACTACAGGCCAATGGGAAATTTTGATACAGATTTAATCTCAGATTAACACTAAATATGAATCAAGCCACTTTAATAACAAGAAGTGTAAAGATACAATATAGATCATTGAAATCACATGTTTGGGTTCACTAGGGCTGTCACAACGTTTGGAGTGTTAATAAATGTTGCAATGTGTTCAAACTCAAATAACAATTAAGATTAATGAAGATTTAACATTACAGTTATTATGACATTATTTTTGACATTTTTACAATTAAAGGGCTTTTTTATTATACTGTTTATTCAACACAGTCACAACATACGTATATAAATGCAGAGGATATGCAGATACATTGGAGCGCGAAATACATGCAATTAAAAAATGCATACAAGCTGTTTCTTCAGGGACTGTCAGGAACATACGACACACTTCAAAGTAATACCAGTGTTAGACTAATAAATCTTAATGTGGGATACAAAATAAACTTAAATTTCATATACACATTGGAATTTTTCAGCTCTAAAGTCACACTCTAAAATCATACAGCTCTGGAGTGACACAAGAGTGTGGAAAATGTACACGGCATTGCTTAAAAAAACTCCCTCTGAGGGTTAATGGACAGTGAAAAGATCCCTAGTTGAGAAATTTTACCAACACCAGTTAGACCTTCATTTTATTTATCACAGTTACTTTACAAATGCAAGAAAACTACACTCTCTGTGTCCGATGGGGGTGGGGGAGGGCACCAGCATTAAGGAACAATATGTATTCATTATATTACCTATGTGTATTCATAACAAAATATCAGTATCTTTTAAATATTACAGTAATGCTCAATACCTATATGTGTCAACATCTCTAGGAAGGACTATAAATGATCTGACTACAAGCAATGACAAATGTGAAAGGCTGTTTTGAAGACCTGGCTCGTTTGTCAGATCATCCCAAATTTGTTAATATAGTGATTAATATAATACGAGTGACACTACAACCAGTAATTCAGCCTCAAACCTTTTGTTATAAGTTCTGGCAGTGAATAAGACTTCAACCACCACATTCATGGTGACCCCCTTCTTGTTCTCCATCCTCCTCTCAACTATAGCTGTGACTGAGGTCAGCTGATGATGACTGACAGATAGCTACAGAAATGCTTAGCTGCAGTTGCTGCTGTAAATTTTGTAAACCTTCACAAAAGAACAGAATACAAATTTACATTAAAAATGTTAAATTTGATGTCAAAAAAATTTGGGACGTGGAACATGTGGCTTGAAAAGTAAGTGATTCTAAAAAGGATATATTCCTCTTAGCTGTAGGAATATTAGGTTAACTGGCGACAGGTTAATAACATGACTGGGTAAAAACATCTTAGAGAAGCAGAATCTCAGAGGTCTCAGTGTTCAGAATTTCAGTCAATTGTTTCTCAACGTAAAATTGTGAAGACTTTCAATATCTACGGTACATAACATCAACAACAGATTAAGAGAATCTGGAGTTCTGAATCTAAGAATCTGAATTCTCTGTGCAACACGAACAAGACCAAAACCAATACTGTATGCCTATGATCTTCGGGCCGGCCCTCAGGCGGAAATTATGGAATAAAATCACTGTCAAAAAAAATCGTACGTAACTCAAAGCATTTGTGCGTAATTTAAATTAATCCGTGCGTAATTACAAACTATTGTATGTAATTATTTGTTTTGTCTGAGTCCAATTCCTTAATCTACAGCCAGTTTACAGAGACGAGATTTTCTCCAAAATTTACGACTATGGCAGTTCACACACACAACTCTTGTTTTCACAACACCTGTGTTATACGCACGATATGCGAATTACGACCACGAAGTTCGGTGTGCGAAATGACTGTCAAAAATACGTCATCGCGTTCCCAGGTATTACTATCCAAGTGAAGATTTTTTGACAGTCATTTCGCACACCGAACTTCGACAAACACAGAAAATCTCGTCTCTGTAAACCGTCGTGGCCGTAGATTTAGGAATCGGACAAAACAAATAATTACATACAATAGTTTGTAATTATGCACGGGTTAATTTAAATTACGCACAAATGCTTTGAGTTACGTACGATTATTTTTGACAGTGATTTTATTCCATAATTTGAAGAAATGCATGAAATAGGACATGAGCCTTTTCTTGGCCAAAGCCAACATGAACGGTGGCAAAGTGGAAAACTGTTCTGTGGTCAGACTGATTGAAATCTGAAATTCTGTGTCTCTGATGTATGGGAGTGCATTAGTGCTTATGGAATTGGGAGCTTGCACATCTGGAAAGGCATCGTGAATGCCAATAGGAAAGGAAACAGAAAGGATTCATAGTAGAAGCCTGTCTGCAGACCAGACCTTTCACCATTTGGTGCATCAAAAGACAAAAAATATGACAAATATGACCCCGGACTGTTGAGCAGCTAGAATCCTATATAAGACACGAATGGGACAACATTCTCCCAAAAGCGTAGCAATAGGTGTCCTCAGTTCCCAGGAGTTTACGGGCTTTTTAAACTTGGTAAACACGACCCTGTCCCAACTTCTTGAGTATGTTTCTGCCATTAAATTCAACTGAACAATGTTCACAATTACATATCCTCCTGACTACCAGCAGTTCAAATTTGTCTTCTCTAGAGGACATTTGTAAACTTGAATATCTCCCATATCCTGCATGC